>JANVCC010000067.1:3527272-3586493 GCA_025345505.1 Todiramphus chloris collaris
CCCCCCTTTTTTTTTTTTGTGAGGAAAGCATTCTCTCATCATTCAGCGCTCATTATTGTTTTCATCTTAACACATGCTTTGGCTTTAAGACCGTTTGCTTCAGTACTGCTTCTGGGATGCAAGTTGCCATCATCTGTCCCTTCAGACCAAGGCAGTGAACAGCTCTACTTCTTCGTAGCGATGTATGTGTTGTGCCCCTTCCTGGAGTGACCATTATGGTACAGCCATAATGGCAATGAAATGATCTGTTTTCTGGAGGGTTCTTTATTCTACGCATTTGTCTTTAACAATTTCTAAGTAGTTTTGTAGTCCCAAGCTCTCATTTGGCATCGTTGGAATACGCTTCATGTGTCACCGTATGGTTGATAGTGAATGCTGTACTGACACAGTAGTGAGAGCAGATACAGTGCTCATCAGAAAAATGGACCACTGGTAATATGATTGTATTGGATGCCCAAATTGTGGTGTTCTAGTGTCAGTGTCTCCTTGGTATTGCAATAGTAAAGCAAATTTGAGAGTTTCAAAACCTTTGGGATCCTGGATCCTTTTCAAGAAAAAACGTGGAACTCGGATAGGGATTCGGATAACTTGCATGCAGACATCTTACTTTTGTTAGATAACTGTTGCCTCAAGTTATAATTCATAGAGATCCTGGGCTTGATTGAGTTGGCTGAACACAGGTGTCTAGTGAGACTCGAAATAGCCCACAGTATCCCATTTGGCTTCCAACTGCCACCTCTTAGGAAAACTGATACCTCTCAATCTTGAAAGTTTCTGAAATGGTAGAACACACCTTTGTTTGGGTAACTAAATTGATCCCCTAAACAGGGATACAAATCCGTGATTTGCTTGGAGACTACTTCGGGGTGAGCTGAATCTGTTAGATTGCATTGCCCATATCAATATGGCTTTAGACCTCAAACTTTTTCCTAAATTTTGAACGACCTTAACCCTGTGCATCCTGTTCCAACTTAGTAGCAGCTTGTTGTGGTGTCAAGTAGGACTAGTCCGGGTAGAAGAAACTACTCTTTATTTGTGGACTGTTGCAGAAGTGCGTTTGGATCCCAGTATGCCAAGTGCCAGGCAGATGAAAACAGTTTCGGCACATAAAGTTCACAGCTGAAAAAGTAGCATATCAGCAAGGGCTCTGCCTATAAACAGGGTTTTGGCATAAGCAAAGACAGTGTTTCACAATTGCTTTAAGCCACAGAAGCATCTGTTTTGAGCCAGGTCAGTTCCCTGATCCAGTTTTCTGTGGGGCTGTACAAGTCTTACTGCTAATACAATGGAGAGAGCAGGAAGATAAAATCAGAGTGAACTAAGTAGTAGATTGCCTGTTCTGGCAAAATATCTGCATTTTGATCAGCTTAAAGGGACTGCAAAACTGTGGCCTAGATTTTGAGGGGGTTGTTGTTATTCTAGGGTGAGAACTTTTATGGAGGAGCCTTACTCAGGTATGAAGGCCCTTTTCCAGTGTAGTTTGTAGTGCTTGAGAAGGAATTTAAGCTAAATCAGAAACAGCCACTCCGTTTACTCTCTTTTGCCAGTAAGTTAGTGCAGGACATGTTGTTGCTTACATGCTTATGTTTTATGGTGAAACTTCTTAACAGAGGTCGAGTCTTTAACAAATGTTGCATTTTTCAAATGTTGGCTAATGCATTTTTGCACAGCTTATCTAGTCTGGGATTTTAAAGTTGGAGTGTCTTGTGGCACTGTTTGGCTTGGCCTGAAGCCTTCTGAAGAATCCTAAATCAGATAGATAAAAATCAGACACATTGAGTTGATCGAAGTGACTTGCATTTATTGAGATAGGCCATTCAGTCAGATCATTCTACCTCTCTGTCCAGATTTAGTCAAATCCTGAGTGTGGAGCAAATGAAGAAAGTGGTTTGGGGTTGTTTTTCACGACAACCAAGAACATTATCCTTCTGATAGGCATCTATACATAACGATTCCTGTTGGTGATTGTTCGTTGACTCCACTGGCAAGCTCCTGTTAACTTGTGTGTGTGTATATATAGGTCTCTATGGTTTAACTTGCATGTAATAGCTTACATTACTGTTACCTGTCTCTGGTAGAATAGCCTGCTGTGTTCTTGCTGGGGGGCCAGGGGTTGTCCAGACTGGGAAAGAGAACAAAGAGATGTACTTCTCCATCTGGGTAGAAAATACTTAGTGCCATTATGGACATGCACGCTTCCACCTCCATGGTGCAAAGTGGTGGTGATGTGTTGGGTGGCTATGGCCATTATGTGACTTGTGCAAGCCACAGAGCAGAGCTCCTCCTGAGCTCACCTGGCCAATGAGTATGCAGCCTCTTATCTCTCCTCCAAGAGAGCTGAGCTCTCTCAAAAGTATATAGGACTGATTTTTGTAATGAAGCAGTTCCTTCTTTTCATTTAGAATCAGATTTGGAGGTTCTACACCCCACTACATACATATATATATATATATATATATATGAAGGCTCCTATACTTAAATACCAAAATCAGGTGCAGTACAAAAGGCTCTTGTTAACCTCCTATACTGGACTCACCCTTACTCTGAATATCACTTTTCATCAACAGCGTAAGTCTGCAGACAAAGTTTGCAGTTCAGGTGAAGTGAGCAGTGTAAATTGTCTGACCGTCAGAGCTGTAATGTCACCCTGTGCCCAGGGATGGAGAACATGGCGTGAGCTTTCCCAGTTCGGTTGCATCAGGGAAGGCTCTTGCATTTGGGTAGTTGCGGCATTGTATCATGGGGATGGGGATGCTTTGAGTTTGAAGATAACTTATAAGAGTTTAACATTTTTGATGATGACTGATGTGTTATCTCGAATGAAAGTGGTAAGTCAGTTGTCGTGTTTTCAGATGACTTTTCTGTCTCTTTCACTTTGTGATGTTTGGCTCTAAACGATGAGTTCCTTTCAGTGGTATGTTACCCTTGTGTTGATCCAATGGGCCTCGTTTCTGAAACAGCTGCACTCTGGGCATATTGCAACCTGAAGCACCGACAGATTAAAAGTAGCTTAGTGGTCTACTTGATACTGATAATAATGTAACACCTTTACAGGTTCTTGCCACTGTGTTCTCCTGGGGCTTGAAGCTTGCTTTCTTTTCCTCCTTTCTGAACAGTAAGCTCAAATCTCTCCAAAATAATGTGACAAGCATGTTTTGCATGAGGACCCACTCACACTGAATGTAAGCTAGCCTCAGTGTTGAATGTAGCCACCTTTCCTCAGACCCATTTTCTGTGGTGCTGCGAAATGTTTGATTAACTGTGTGGAAGCTGTACGAAGGCATGTGTGTAATCTCTGAATTTTATCTCCACGTTTGCAAATGTACCATCTCTAAATTTCTCTGTGCTGTGATTCTTTATTTCTTTTTACTCTACTTTGGAAGGTGACAGGACTACTAAAGCATTCATTGCTTCTGAGACAGGGTAATATTAAACAGATTTGGTTACTTGCTTTGGATATGTAAACGTGTCAGATCGGTGGTATACTCTGTCCTGCTTGCTTCCACCAGCACACCCACTCCTGATGTGCACGCGAAGTTGAACGTATACTTTGCAAACTGGCTGAGGTAGTGCATGTAATTTATGTCTTTGTGACATTTTGTGCCATGACGTTGATTCTTCCATGCACCCAAGCGCAGCTACTACACTGTCTTACGCTATGGCTTATGTTTGTGAAGATGAATAGAGAGGCCTGAGGAGTATTTTGGCACAGGTTAACTAGGAGAAAACTGTGCTCTACGTGGGTTATCTGGACAATGAAAAATGCTGATTTAAACACAGTGTTTCATACTTAAGGCCTGCAGTCTTCATTTGGTAAATATTTCCATTAAAATTAGTGGAACTATTTACAGGCCTGGTTCTGCTTACATTGAGCTCGCTAGGGAAAAACAGCTGACTCTAGAGATGCCACGTAACCAAATCTGAACAGTGTTGGTCTTTCTGGCCTTATATCGTTTGACTTAACAGAACTGTACTTCATCTAGTGTAAAATAGAAGTCAGTAAATACTGTTTTGTAAACCAGAATTGACTCTAAATTTGTCAGACGACTTAAAAGTTGTCTGAACCAACTGCTCTTAGTTAAGAGCAATATGAAGAGACCTGAATTGAAACAATATTCAGCTCCTCATTCATGTTAACTTGAAAATTTACCCATTAAAATTGAATTTTAACTAATCACATGAGAGAGACAGATTGTGTATGTGACTGCTCAGGAATGAAATTGTGAAAAAGCTGTCTCTCTTGGAAGTACAACGCTATGTAAAAATGCCGTGTAAAAATCAGTGTAAAGTACAATTATTAAAAATCCCATATATCAGGTAGTACAATGGCAATGTCCAGATTTTTTTTCAGAATTTTTTTTTTGTAAAAACATAACGGATCCAAGGACTAAAAAATAATATGTTTGAATGTGAAATGATTGTACAGATGTGAACGTAGAACACACATCTAATCAGATGTCTTCCTAAAATACTTCATTTTTTTTAATTAAAGTAGTAATGCAGTGCATAACTGCTCCAAATTTTTGTTGTTCTTGATTTTATAATTGACTCTATCATTTTACTTTACTTGCTTTTATCTAAAATTTAATTTTAATAGACACTGATGTTAACTACCTATGACTTATTCTCAAAACCCGTACAGTAATGTTAATAACCTGTTTACATTGAAAATTCAAGTCCTTTCGAAAGAAAGCTTGGGTAGAGTATGTCTGCAGTGTTACTACTTCAAAATACAGAGACCAGCACTGTTGGCAGCATAAATGACACTAGGAGCTCTCTGAAGCCTTTTACTTCTCTGTTGCAGCTTCTTTTGTAAGCTTACAGTGTCTCTTCACCCTCCTTTAAGCAGAGTGCAAACCTGTCTCCTCTCGGGGCTCCAGAGGTATTTCTTTTTCTTTCTTTTTTTTATTTCTTTTTTTTTTTTCTTTCCCACTCCTTTGCCTTCTGTTTCTTTCCCAATTTGTCTTTATCTGGTGAGCACAAATGAATTACATGTCTTGTGGCAAAGCACAAGTCTGGAGCTGCAAAAGCCTGTTTCCTGGCTAGAGAAATAGAGAGTGTAGAATTGGAATAAACCCAAAAATATTTCTGTTTAAGATAAGGCCTTTTTGGCCATTGTTTGTCATTTGTGCTGACAGGGCGAAAGAAGTTCAAATTTAATATAAGCCTGACTGGAAAATACTATCCTTTATAAATTTCCTTTTCTCCCCTTTTTTCAGGAGATAGTAATTTTCCCTTTTCCTGGTTGTTTGGGGTTTTTTTTTTTTGCATTCATTTCACTTTACACCGATTATGCAAAAATTGGATTAATAATTTAAAATAACACCGAAGTATTAGTTTTGCACATGGAGAAGAAACTTTGTTTTCCACCCTTTGTTACTGAGTCTAAAGCAAATAGAGAATAAAATTTTAGTATTAGGAGTCTCTTCTCGAGACAGTTTTGTTGTCTCCCAGCATTTGCACGTTTGGCTGTGCCACACACAGCAGCGCTGGAGTCGTGCCGCATGTTTAGCTATGCTGTGTGCACTGCAGCGCCTCGGGTTACCCGAAGGTTGCGTCTCATCCTGTGGCTCTCCATACCCTAATTTAGCCTGACGTTATGCTTTGACTCATCGGGTTAGATTAGGTACACCGTGTGTGCCCATAGGTGAGAGGATGGGGTTTTGTGCCGTACGGTTACTATAGATCGGAGGAGTTGGTGTTAAACGTTGGATGTGGTCTCGGTGTTCAAGCTTCCTGGCTTGGTGCAGCGGCCTTATGCCGAAGGAAATAAATCAGCACTAATGACATGTTCTTCTCTCTAGGCAAGCTGACACAGGGGCCCTGAGGGAAAACCCACGGGAGAAGAGGGATCAGCTGGACCCGAATTTACGCCACAAGTGGAAGGCATCTGTCAGACCTTTGTATGTGCGAGAGCCTACGGCTCTGCCTCATGAGAGTCGGGGGAGGTCTGGGACATTGCCTAGTGATTACCGATACTCTCAGGAAAACGTGAGCGAGAAGAGCAAGGATCACAGCCTGCCTCATCTCCCCAGCTTGGAGCCACGGACCTTGAATGATAACCACGCCTGTCTGTCCCGTGGCAAAGGAGAGGAAAACCATAGGGTAGATCCAGCCCTACTGAACAAGAAGCGCGGACCTGCTCCTCAGAGGCCACCACCACCGAAGCGAGATAAATACAGGAGACCGGATAATAATTCTGCGCTGTCACTCAGCACCTCTTCTGAGTCTCTGCTGGTAGCACCCAGCCGGCCCTTTCCGTCCACATCCCCCAGCTCTGCTGAAGTATTTGCCAGTCACTCCTCTCTCTGTCAGAGTCCTGCCACTTTCAATGGAAAACTGAAGAGTGCTAATCTACAGCAACTCCAGCAAGTGTCATCCACGGAGAATGTTTGTCAGCACTTAGAAGAAAAGACGCACCTTAGGTCTGAGTCTGTATTGTCTTCCAAGTATCGGTATCTTCAAAAACCTGGCATGGAGACATCAAGGTCCCCTTCTCCTCAGTTTGCACCGCAGAAGCTCACTGATAAACCTCCTGTGTCCGTACAGGATGAGAATCCAGCCAGGTACTACACGTAACTGCTTTACTATTTTATTAATGCTTTTTGCAAATAAGGCCTTATTAACGGTTGACTGTTCATCTTCTCTACTAAAGGCACATCCTTTGGGCTTATTAAGCCTGAGCCATCCCAGCGTGTCCTAAAGAGACCTAAGACTTGTGTGAAATTCCAATGGGTACCATTAAAGTCCTTCAGCTCGTCTGTGGTTTCTTTTAGTTGACTGATGCTGCTCAAATGTTACATCTGGTCATTAGTAGAAAATGAAAGGGATGGATTCAAATGGGTTTTCCACCATAAGTCTGGGTGAAATCATAAGATTCCTTGTTGTCATTTCCCCACCCAAGACTGTGTATGAATGTGAATCAGTGTAAGGACAAAGCAGATGTGGGAAGGGAAGCTGTATCCTTTGTGAGGACATCTGTTTTGAAAGCACATGCAGTAAGGTACACTGCCAAATCATGACTGCTTTCATGTTGCTTTTACAATGCAACATGGCATTCCAGGTAGTCTGCGGAGGGGTCCACAGCAGAGTTTGTGTTGAGATAGGCTGAAGATTCATCAGGAGAGTGTCAGTCCTTTCCCAGGCTAGATGAACTCATAATTTAGACAAACCGACTGAAATTACTTGATTGCTGTGTCTGTCATACGCTGCTAGCATCATAAAAGGTTACTCTCCCACAAGATAACAAACTCTTCCAGGAAGCTCAGGAATCCTAGTTTTCATAAATCCTTCATGGTTAAAGAATGAAAACAAAACCTCCAAGCTGAATGAATGCAGAGATTGCTTCTCTCGGCAGAAGTATTTGGAATAGCTTTTCTGTACTGTACTGTAAACGGGTGAATAGATTCAATCATGCTGTTTTCCAGTGTGCCTTATGGCACAGAAAACATGAATTACTTTTTTTCTTGAACATGCCTTGATGTTTTTCCACTTATAACCAGAGGGAAAAAAATGACATTTCACCCTGCAGTGTTTTTAACATGAAGTAATAACACAGCTTAGTATGAAAAGTGCAACATGTCACATGAACCCTGGCATCTATGTGCAAAGGTAGATGACAGTAATGACTTCCTTAATATATTGCTTTGACTTCCTTAATGTATTGCTTTATGAATAGATACTCAGGATGCAGAGAAAACTAATTGTATTTGTCCTTCCTTTTTACTAAGCTTTAATGTCAAAGTGAGCACTGAGGTGTGCCTAATTATATGCTCTTACCTTAATGATAATACACTTACCCTGCAAATCTTTTGTTAATATTTAAAATTCGTAAGGCCAGACAGCTCTTATTTGTGCAATGTATTGTCCTCAGTAAATAATTACATTACTCAAGAAAACAAGCATAGCAAGAAGGGAAAGACATATGGGACATATCTCTGAACCTTCTATATGGTGCTTACTATATGATACTTATTTCATGTAAGTAAAATACATCAAGTAGATTTATCTTAATATGCAATTAATTAGATTTGGCTTATTACTTCTGCTGGCTCCTTGTATATGCGCTTTTGGACATGCCAGTCTTCATGCCCTGGGCAACTATGATGATGTCAGCATATAGCTGTTTACTCTTTTTTAAGAAAAGTGTCTCCTTGATCAAGAGGCTAAACTGAGTGTGCAGGGTGTCCTGCAGCATTTTAGGTAGAACGTTGTAGCAATACTAGCAGAACATAGGGAAATACTGATGGTGTGCGGAACCCAGCTATTTCCAGAGATGACTGTTTAGCAATAATACAGATGAAAAAGTGTAGCAGTAGATTTCCAGTAAACATACACTGGGGTGAAGGAGTGACTGTGCTCATGGTTGGACTACAGCTCCATAATGGCCACAAGCAGAATTGCTGCAAATCAAAATTTCTTGCCAAAGTTCCACAAATGGAAAGCCTTCGGAAACCAGGGGGATAGCAGTTGCAGAAACAGAATTGCTGAAGTACCTGCTGTTGAACTGTCTTTGCTCTGAATTGAAATCAGTTGACTTGATGATGCCCTAAGTATCTGGAAAATCTTGTATTAGGCTGAGAGGAATGCATTTAGACTCTCAAAACAGATGCTGGGCATTTTAGGTAAAGAATTGCAGTCAGCTCACTTGTTCCAGTTGTTTCCATACACTTACACATGCAGCTCGTATTGCCCCCAAATTCAAATATGTGTTCCTCTTCATAGTCTCATGGAGTAGGCTTTATTTAAAAACAACCAAAAGAAAGGTGCAGGGGCAGCAGCGGGCCTCTGCCCAGCTCTGCTGCGGCCGGGAGGAGAGAGCCCATGTCTGCAGGCAGGGACCCGGGGCTCAGCAGCAGACACAAGGATGAGCTCTTTAAAATGCCACTCGCCTTGAATGCAAACAGCCCGACTGAGTGGCAGTAGAGGGGAGGGCAGCATGGGTTGGGAAACCTGCCCCAGCAGTTGGATCAGTATGCCAAAGCATGTCCATAGAGCGCTTGAGGAAAGTAAATACCTCTTGGGAGGCTGAGCGTACATTCAGAAGCAAATACACCTTTAAAATATAAAATGGAGCACTGAAAAACGCAAAGTCGAACCGATTTTGCTACTCCCTACGAAGGAAAAGGGCAGCACAATAAAGTCAAAGTTTATTTTTAAGGAAAGTGACACACCCACGCTTAGAGGAAAAGAGCCATAGTATGTCTCGCTCATTTATCTGAAAGGCGGCAAGCTACCCAGCCAGATGAAACCAGATATTGTAGCTAGTAGGCAATGTTCCTTTACTTGCTGTAGAGCTTCCAAACCCACATTGACAATAATTTTAAACCTTCTGCAAACTCAAAACCACTGAGCTAGACTTCAGTTTCTTCTGTGGTTTACATAGAGTACAGATGTTTCAGTAATGTTATTTAACATGTTATTGTCCAATTTAAAAATCCAAGTTGGCCTCCTCTTTAAATATCTTAGTGGCCCTTTCTACTATGCAGTACAAAATTTTTGCTATAAGCTTCCCTTAAAAGGAGTGTCTAGAATTGTGCTTTATCCTCTTCGGTGGCTGGTTTTTCTTCTGTAAGTAGAAAACTAGAGCCCTATTGTGGGATCTCCGTATTAAACTCCTGTATCATGTGTGAAATTTTACAAATGCAAGATGATAGGTTTTTTTAAACCCTGTAATTAAGTTTTGAATGATTTCCAGGTTTTCCATGTGTGATTATTTGTTATTCTTGTAGCTCAGCAAAGGCCTAGCCTGCAGGATGCTTCCATCTGGTCTGTTGTCTCTTCCCTTGGAAGAGCTGGGAATTGACGTGAGGGCATTGCAAACTCCCCAGGCAGCTAAGCTGCCTGTCAGGCCAAAAGCTGAGGCTGCTGTTGGATCTGTGTGAGGCAAGGAGGATGAGCTGGAGGCATGTTTTCCTGTGTATGCGTGGCAGTAAAGGGGTTAAGAGGCAGTTCAGCAGCGCTGTCTCAAATCTGGGGCCTGGCTGCTGAGATTAGACTCTCTTCATAGAAACAAACAGAAGTCCTGTACCATGAGTATTGTGCATGACTTATATTAGGATTACTTACAAACTAGCACTATTTAAAATGTGTGGGCAGAAAAGAAAACATCTAGATTTTGGGTTTGAGATACACTGCGAGGAATATATTCCATTACCTAGATCTCTTACCTACCTTTTTTCATATTTAGGCTTCATCTTTGATTTACAGGTAAGGTCTGAGATGTAGGTTTCTTCCGTTTCTGAAGATGAATTTTCCTTATTTTACAGAATTGAAAGGGTTATTGACAACAATACTACGGTGAAAATGGTTCCCATCAAGATAGTTCATTCTGAGAGCAGCGCAGAGAAGGAGAGTCGGCAAAGTCTTGTCAGTACTATGGAGCCGCCTGCTTTACCCAGTGGTTTGGAAAAGGACCAAATTAAAACACTCAGCACTTCTGAGCAGTCTTATTCACGATTCTGTGCTTACACCAGGCAAGGTGTAGAGCCAGAGCCGGAAGCCAGAACCAAACCAGCTGATCCTCCACCAGCTGAAGAACCTGTGAGCAACTTGAAGGACAGCAGTGCTGCCACACCACCAGTCAGCTATGTAAAGGCCAAAGAGAAGACTTTTGAAGACTGGAAGTCAGAGGAACTAGCCAGAGAAATTGTGGGAAGAGATAAATCTCTAGCAGACATACTGGATCCTAATGTGAAAATAAAAACAACAATGGATCTGATGGTTGGTATATTCCCTAAAGATGAACATCTCCTAGAAGAAGCTCAGCAGCGCAGGAAGCTCCTGCCAAAAGTTCCTTCTCCAAAAATTTCAGAGGAGAAGTGAGTATTGCTTTCTGTGTCAGTTTTCCTAGGGGGATGAAGGTGAGGATTTTCCTGCTGTTGGGGTTTGGGGCTTTTCTGAGACTTTTCTGTTGGAATAGCCATCAAGCGTAATACTGCTAATGATACCATTATGACAGAAAAAGAACACTGAACTTGAAGAATAATTCACTTCTATTTCATAGTGATTAGATACTTTACCAAGGTCATCTAGTCTAGTAACTGGATAGTGAAGGAATGACACCTTATAGTCTTTTTTTATATGATGAAAATTTACAAAGACAACTTGAAGTGGGCATGAGGTATTTCCTGGAAGTTAATGAAAACAAAGTAAGAAAATATTTAAATTCCATTTAATTCCATTGATGTTGATGTTCTGTGTGTCTTTTCGTTGCTTGGTATGAGTTAGCAAGCTAAGTTGTAGCCTTCTTGAGAAGTTCATGTGTTAATTCCCATAATCAAAAGACAAATACTTCCATTGTAGCATTCCCATATTTGTCAGTCTGAAGGAATACTGAGATACTGCACTGCCTAGTAAAATACAACTTCACATTTTGTTTCCAGCAGAGGTATCTTAGGTCCATTTCCATCGTTGTAATGGTGAAAGGTCTTGTGCAGTACTTCCGTTTTAGCTTTTGGTGGGCATGTGCTGAGTTCATGCAAATTTTCTTCATAACCAGTATTTATTTATCTTATTTACATAGGTAATAGCTTTCCATTGAACCCCCTTCTTGCCTGGTGAAATGATGGCTCTAAAAAGATTGTCCTTCCTTTTCAGTGATTCGAGTGCCAAGGCAGTTAATGAAAGTTTTGACTTTTTACCAGGAAAGAGGAGCAGAGCGCGCCATCTGCCATCTCCCTGACAACCAATTCTACTTACTACAGCACATCTGCACCAAAGGCAGAGCTGCTGATTAAAATGAAGGACATGCAGGAGCAGCAGCAACAGCAGCAGAGTGAGGACGATTCTGAAGATGAGCTGGACCACGACCTGTCAGAAAAGAAGGTAAAACACATTTCTAGAAGTGTAATAGGAGGCTCTCAGATGCGTGCGTTTCATTAACCATGAATTTGCTAAACACATAAATAGAAAGCCTCCTAGATGTACAGAATCACTTGGAAAATCATCCTGGTTTGGGGTTTTTTTTGGGAGGAGCTGGGAGAGTGATGTGTGTTAAGTGTCCAACTGTGAATTTAGGAACTTGATACTAGGTGCTTTTTGCAGCTTGATGCACATTTTGGAAGGTCCCAGTGGGAGAAGTTTTGGGGAGATTATTTTCAACTGTGGTTTTCCATTTGAGATTCTGGTGTATTTCTCTCACTTGCTATGTGCAAAGAAACAGCAGTGCTTACGTATCCCGCTGTAACTGGTGATGGGTTTAGTTGCTCTGTATTTTTGAAGTTTAGGTTCAGAACTGGGTTTCTCATGAGAGAGAAGGAACACTCACACAGACGCCTATTTTCCATATTTTTTTATTATTGTATTTTTCTTTTGTTTTCATGAGCAAAAAAACACTTTGCCTTCTCCTCCTACCTCACAAAATAGTAACAGTAGTGGTGGGAAATCACTAATCAGCCTAGAGGATTCAGTGGAAGTTACTCATGACAAGGGAGGCAGCATTCTTCACTCTTCTTCATCCCCATCCTTTGGTGTTTTATTTCTGATCTAAGGTCAACATAATCCCCTTGGTATTAAAATGGTGATATAATGACATTTCTGTGGTTTGAGAAAGTGTTGTCCTATGTTAAAAATCATTGCACTCATCTTATTAGCAATTGGGAACAAAATATTGTAATTACAGTTTCCAGCACAGCCTGGAGGAGATGGTCTGTTTGATGCATTACAGTGATGTAGTTTAACTCTGTTTACCTAAGCCAGTAACACAGCAGTGTTCAAACCTTTTCTGTTAAAAGTCAGCGCTCTGCTTAATAATCAACTGCCAAGGGTGCATTTGGTAATTCAGTCCCAAAGAAATGTCCTGTAATTAAATATTAGGAATCTATTTAGTAGCTACGAATGAGAGATTCCATAGGGGATTCTGAACCTCTGGTTCAGTGGCAGGAGTGGATGCCACTGCATTCAAGGGGCCTGTGGTGTTTTTTGTTACCACACTGGTCTTTTTTGATCTCCCTCCCTTTGCCCCCACTGCATCTCACAGTCAATAGAGGCATGCACTGCCAGGGGCATGGTGTGGTTGCAGCAGGAGAGCTGCTCTTACCCTTTCGCCAGACAGCCACTGCACCCAACAGCTGTACTACTTAGACAAATTACGGATTTCGCTGCATTTTGAGTCATTTGGGTTTATCTGGTGCCACACGTGGTCACGTTCATCATTTTTGCTAGAATTAGTTCCCTTCCCATTGATTATGGAGTGTATGTATGGGGGTGTGCTAAAATTAAACCTTTCTTGTTTGCCCAACAAACTAAATACTAAAACTTTTATAAGCAAAAGCACCATTTGTGTCAGAGTTTGTTAACAGGAGAATCGTGTTCACCCTTTACATACTCCTCCTTCTACTCCACAGCTCCAGTAAACTCCACAAATCATATGAGATAGGAAGTATTTTATGATGAGCTTCTAGCAGAGCTCCCCCATCTTCTTCTCTGCATATACATGCCATTGTAACCAAGCGTGCGTTGCTGCTTGCTTCTCTGCCTGCTTCTCCACGTGCAGTAGGATGCAAGCACTCAGTTCAGTGGGCTTTCATCTTGGATCATATCAGAAAACGTATAAAACCCGTGGTAACTGGGTCAAGGCATTTTTATAAAAGAGGCAGAATATATAATAGCACACTTTACAACGTCAGTTATTTTAGAGCTGGCATATGCCCAGAACCTGTTCCTTGCTTCCTAGAAATCAGTCAGTTCTGTTATGAGATACCATAATCACAGTCCTCTGTGGAATGGTTCTACTATGTGTCATTCTCTGCTCTGCAAACCAGAAATGTGTGGTGCTTTCTTTTTTTTTTTTCTTTCTTTTGAAATAAGTATAGGTATTTCGTATAGACTCATTAATTTTATTTTTTTATTATTATTTGTGATGATCCTCTATTCCCATGGAATGTGTGTGTCTCGTGTACTGAGTTTAAAGTAGGTTTGCCACAATTATAAATTATTGAACAGATGTTGAAGATGCTTCAAGAGTGGGGTTTTTGTAGTTAGCAAAATCCACGTGTGGCTGAGTAGGATTTGTCCCCTTTGCCTTCAGGAAGGTTTCAGCAGCTCCTGAAGAGTGTAAAAGTAGTTGAAGAATATGAAATTTCTTCTGCTTTTAGGCCTGAACTTCATGTGAAATGGGGTGGTGAGCTGTGAGCAGAGTAATTTACATACAGCTTGCTGAGCAGCACTCTGCTGAGCTGCTTTCTCTGTTGCTACTCAGATCAGCAAGAATTACTGGAAAACGATGAAATTTTATTGTTTTCCTGTTTACTGGTACAGAATTCACAGCTATAAATTATTCATCTGCCAGTTTCAAGATGTAGATTGGAGCTCTTCTGGCTCAGTAGATACTGAACACAATATAGGTTTTCTTCTGGTTAGCAGAAGCATGTAGTGAGTTCACCCCTGCTGCATCCAAAGGCTGCTTCATCTGACTAGGAAGCAATCAGTGATCATAATCCAAATCTTAACAGATAGGACAGTCTTAAAGAGAGACAAGTACTTCTTCAAGACAAGGCCTTCTCACCTGCAGAAGTGGTCCTTCAGAGGCTAGCTTCAGCTGCCTGTGGATTTCTGAATAGGATGCTACTGAGAAAATGGTGTTTTATTTTCTTTTTTTTAAGAAAGAAACTTTGAGAGAGCTTATTTGGAATGTCAGACCAGATTACCGCTGGTAAACGCTGAGTGCACATACGACTGTTTTTTCATTAGAGAAAGTTGCAGCACAGCTGCAGAAGTGAAAAACCTGAAATAGTGACATAGAGCACAACAGTATCCGGGTGCATTTCAGATGGTAAAATAGCAGCACTGTGCACATGCGTGTGCATGTCATCTGAGGGAAATGAGAGCGTAACACTGTGACCTACATAATCCAAATCAAACTGCATTTGCATTGAGAGAAGGGGGGAGAAAAATCAAATCCTGCAGATTAATCAGTCAGTAAAGCAGGCATCTGTAGAACTGCTTACTACCTTAATCTTTCGGGCACCCAGACTAACAGATAACCCAAATCCAGATTAACCTGGTCTGAATATATTAAATCAAAAAAGGAGAAAACCAGCCCAGATAATCCATGTGTTAAATTTCTACTTTCAAAACACGCATTAAATTTTCAGGGTGTAGTTGCTTTCCGTTAGGATCACAGACTTCCTTTTGGATTTTTTGGTTTTGCTCCCAAAATAAACTGACAATGCCTGTTCAGTGGCATCTGAGAGCGGTAGCTGCTGTCAGTATGTTTCTCCATAATCATGAAGGTTTGTAATCAGATTTGCGTTTAGAAAGCAGAGTTCCCAAAGAATGTCATGATTAATGGTGGGGTTTTTTTAAATATTGAAGAGGCACTGTGGACTAATGGCTGTTTTAAAGGACATCAGTTTGATTTAGAAATTGCACTAAGAGTTGTATGCTTAGGGAACGCTTTGGAAATTTTTCTCACCTGAAATTAGCTGCAGGTTAAATGGACATCTGCATTTAAATAGATGAGGCATTTTTAGGCTGTGGTTCATCTAATGTTAGAGTAGATGACTAGCTGAACTGACTTCCACCCCTTGTGCAAGAGTGAAAGCGAATGCACGCGTAAGAAGCGGAACCTCTTGCCCAAACACAGGGAGGTAGGCGGGCAGCACATCTGGAATACAGGTCACCGAGGGAGGAGATCTAGGTTCTTGATCTGGCGATGCTCCCAATGTGCTTTTTCTAAGGCAGAGGGGTTTATACTAAAGGGACCCTGCCAAACTGCAGGTGATGCAGTATATTCGCCCGGCGTTGGACGGTGACAGCCAAAGATGCTTGTTCGGTCCTTTGGCAGAGACACTTTGCAAAGCTTCACACAGGGCTGCTTTGTATGATACAGAAGTAGGTTTTTGTTCCCTGTTCTGTGCCACAGGGATTATGATTTCTCTATGGGAATGTTGTAAGGCACTGTTAATGCAAAGATTTTCTGAGAGTGGAAAGACTGCTCTTGGAGGGATGCTAATGTTATGCAGAAAGAAAGAAAAAGCCAGGCAGTGCCCTAGTTTCAACTGCATCATGTGGGAAATACAGGGTTGTTTTCCTGGTGCTGTTTATCTTCCTAAGCGTAGCTCTTCAGAAAGGTATTATGAACCTGGTATTTAGAGAGAAAAGGATGCGTTGTACTTTATGCTGTTCCATGGCAGGCTTTGAAGCAGTTCAAAGAAGAAGCAGGAATGCTTGATAGAAGGGTTGAAGTCATTCATCTTTTGCCACAAAGGTAAATTGCTTTAACACAGGTGTCAAGCTGAGCAACGTAGACCTACATCCTGAATCTTTGAATCCAGAGGTATAAACCTTAGATGTATACTTAGACATATATTTATTTGTAATAATGCACTCACTGTCAAAGCCACACAGGAGTTTTAATCTATTAAGATGCTATGTTTCTGACATGACTTTAAGAAGTGGGGAAAAATACAGTAGTGCTAATTAACTGTCATCCCCTTTATTTTCCACAGCAAGAACTTATTGACAGCATTAGTAGGAAGCTGCAGGTGCTGAGGGAAGCACGGGAGACCCTTCTGGAAGACATCCAAGCAAACAATATACTGGGGGAGGAGGTAGAGGCCATTGTGAAAGAAGTCTGCAAACCAAATGAGTTTGACAAATTCAAGATGTTTATCGGTGACCTTGACAAAGTGGTCAACCTCCTGCTGTCACTGTCAGGTCGTCTGGCCCGGGTGGAAAATGCCCTTAATAACCTGGATGAAAACACCTCTCCAGAAGAGCGGGTAAGAATGGCCAATAATAATAGTGTTGCATGTAGTGAACCAGGTGTGGGGGTTTTTGCTTGACTTTTGGTTCACCTAAATTACAAAGCTCGAGATGAGACATAGTGAATGGATAACTCTCATAAAGGCTTTTTCTTTAGATTTCTTAAAACTTTTCTGTTTGACTTATTTTTGCTTGGAATGCTAGAACTCTAATTGGCTTGGTGAGAAAAGAGTGGTATTTTGGGGTGTAGCGTACTGGAAAACAGACTTCTTATCACAAGTTTAAAGAGTTTAGAGAGGGAGAACTACTGATAAGAACATAAAAAGAAGGCAAACAAAAATATTCTAATAATCCAACATGGGAAAAGGAATGTCACTTTGTGCTGTAATGCAGAAATCTTACAGAATACTTCATACTCAGTGAAGATCTTGATAAAAATCTATAAGGTTGTTACAAAGAAAATTTTTCTCATCTACTATAGTTTCTTCCACAATGTCTGGCGAGGAACAAGTGCAAGAAATGACAGAAGGACAAGTCTTAAAAAAAAAAATAAAGGGAGGTAGAGTGGAGGGCAGGAGGGAGGCATTGCAAAAACGATTTTTCAACATAAAACATAGGAAACTTGTTTTACCCAAGCAGAATAGCCCAGCAGTGATGTGGAGGAATCCCAGCAGATAGGAAAATTGAAGGAGCATTCAAGGCACTCTTACCTGTTGCATCTCACTTCTACTGGTGGCATTTTGTTTAGCTCCAAATCCTATCAGGCCTTGGCTGAGAAGGAGATACCTAATGATACAGATACGCATCAAAGGAGAGGTGTAAACCTGTGGGAAACTTAAAGGCTAAATTAAATAAGGGGAGTGGGTGGTTGGGGCAGTGTGTCTCAAGTGAGTTTAGCTTCTACAGTTAAATGAATGTGAAGTGGGGGTTGGGGCTTGTAGCTGTGGGCTGAAATGCCAGCAGTCCACCTAAGTATTGTAACAGAATTCTTGACACAGGTTGTGGACTAGTGTTGTGTTTCTTCAGCGTGCTTCATTGTTTGACCAATAAGAACCAGTTAGCACTGGGACTAGGCCAAAGCTGTGTTTTTGCTGTTTGGCCCTAGCTGCTGCCAAGCATACTTGTTTAATGGTTGTCCAGACCCTTCTCTGACTGATGCAAAGGAAAGGTATTTGACAGCTTTTGAGGACAGATCAAAGTTTCTGAAACTTAATAATTTAATCCTTCTTTAGACCTCTGTTTTTCTAAATGTGGTTGCAGTTGCCTCATGGCCTCAAAGGTGGGAGAGTGAGCTGGGGAAAGAGCTACCAGATGATACGAGCATATAGGAAACACAGTTTGAGAGCTGTGATAAAAATAGCTTGCTGTCTAGGTGTGGAAAAGGAAGAAGGTGAATAGGTGGTGTGGTGAGGGCAGTCAGAAATTGTCTGTGTGGTCTGCTGTCAAATTTAGACTGACAGAAATTCAAATTCCTAACATATTCTAATCCCCATTTGTCTTCTCATGCACTGAAACCAAAGTCTTGCCATAGCAACATCAGAAATATATCTAAAAGTGTTGGTCAGCGATGCTTCTCAGATGGATCACATTCCCAGGTACTTTGAACGTAAATGTAATGCATATAGGGTTACACGTGCACTTCTTTGAATTTAGACTGGCGTGTGTGGCTTTTTTGGCTGTCCCTTGGTATTTTTCTAGGTCACGTGATATTTGGTATGTACTGATGTACCATATAAACACATCAGGGGAGATCGCTTCCATCCCTGGGGATCATATTCCTAGTTAGCACTGATTATTTTTTTCATTTCTTTTTTCTTACACTGATGTTGTCTAATAAACATTACTGCGGGCATTTTTTCACTTTCTAGGAACCACCAAGTAGACATTCTAAATAAACAGTCTGTCAGCAGGCAAATAATGACTGTTCAATTAATATCCTGACTATTAGATTTTTTTGTCCTAGTTCTCTCTTGCCACAAGGAGCAGTATCAGGTATTTCAATTTTAGGTTCTGAAAGAGGCTTCATCTGATACAGCTAGCAGCCCTCCTCCTTCCATACAGTGAGACCAGTGTCTTCTCAGTACTTGCCTCAGCAATCAAAGCCAGAGTGTGTTGAAAACCCTAAAGCACTGAACCAGCAGCCCACAGATGTGATGAGGTTTCTAGACGCACAAGACTTGTTATGGCAAGACTAGGTACAAGCACCAGGGGTGTAGTAGTTTAGGAACTGGGTGCTGGGAAGTCAAATACATGGAGGGAGTTCCTCTCATATGGCTTCCATTTCAAACAGAGAAGATTCTTGTGAAAAGCTTTCAATAGAAAGTGACAAAGATTGTTCCATCAGAGGAGCTTCAGATGGCCTGTGTTTGGACGGGGCTTCAGAGCTAGCTTCAAAAAACCGCTTCTTCACTCTGCTTGACTTTGGTTTGTTGAAGAGAGTCAGATGAAACCATTTGACATCATTTACACCTTTAGGCCTAGTGACCCATTTACCCATTTCTCAAATGACCTTCTTCAGAATGGAATCTTGAGCCTGCTACAGCGTGTTTCACTTTACCCTTCAAAACAGGCTTTCTGGTGTCAGTCATCTTTGACAGAGGTAAAAACGAATTCAAGAGATACCTCATTTGTCTTCTCCCTTTCTGCATCTCACTTCTCTTTAAGTATTCTGTAAACCTCCACAAAGGCATAGGTACTAAGGTGTCATAACAAAAGTAGTGCGTATTTTCCTTAAACTGCCAGGTTACTTAGGTTCATCTTAAAGTCATGCTGTAAGCTTGGTCAGAAGAAACCATATCATTTAAATCTCAGAAATTATGAAGGACTAAACATTTGATTGTTCTTCTGGCTGTTGACAATCATAGTGAATAGCTCAAAAAACTATTTCTTCCCAAGGTTAGGTGGGTAACTCTACAACTCTACAGCTGGTTGATAATATGTTCATCAGATTCTCTCTAATTCTGCTGCTGCTGCTTAGGGTACACATAAGCTGCAAGGCTGCTCTTGAGAGCAATCAGTCATGCTCCCAAGTTTGGGCTTGGCTGCTAGTACCCCTGCTGAATTTAGAACAGTACTTCTATCTCTTTACAGCAGATAGTTCTGCTTGCAGTGGGATCTTGTTCATTGGCATAAGCTCAATGGAAGATTAAACTGTGGGTTTTCTAATAACGTGTGATTTCTGTGACTTGTCTTCCATAGCTGTCTTGAACCACCAGTTAATCCAGGCTGTGTATTTCAGTACATTGAGAGAGAAAGTCTGAAAACCTTTCACCCTTTGGGCTTTCTGCTGTCTGTAGAAAAAGAGGCAGCACAGGATGCATGTGCAGCTCTGGCAGCAAGGTCTATTAAAGCTTGATGGTCTGTATTCCCCTTTGTCTCATACTTCCATCTTGACTCTATTTTTGTAGTCTACACTAGCACTTTTCTGCAAATCCTGTATGCTTATTACATATGTTATGTGGGATTTAACATGAAGTCCAAATGAAAAAAAATGGACACATTTATTTCAACAGACTGTGGTTTATTTGAAGACCTACTTTCTAAAAGAAAATTTATCTCTGAAGCAAAGCTAAAAGTTTATGGAGTGGTACCTCTTTGGGGCGCTTTTTAATTAAGCTCAGAAGTCTGTACAGGAATTCTTGATGTTGGGGTAGGCCAGCCATACTGTGTCTCTGGGAAAAGGTGATCACTTTTAAGCAGACATCTGAAATAAGTCAGATTAATAATGCTCTTGTTTCTTTCCATATATTGCTAGAGGAGTGTAGCTGAGTGATTCAGGTGTGGCTGTCTACTGTGCAGAGAGGTGCTGTTGGGTGAGATGTTCCTCACCCTTCGTGGCTCGTACATGTGTGCAAATGGGATATCGCTCCTGTCCTCTTTCTTTGCGTGCTTCTCCATTCAGCCTCCCTTTTTCTCATTTTGTCTCTTGGGAGGGCACAAAGCAGAAAGCTTACAGCCCTTTGGGGAAGATGCTGCTGCTTGCTGGTTTGGTTTTTTTCCCCCTTCCCCCCCCCCCCCCTTTTTCTTTTTTTTTTTCCCCCTTTTTTTTTTCTTTTCTTTTTTCTTCTCTCCTATTCTTTTTTCTGTCCTATTGTCTCGCCCCAGCTCTCTCTCCCTTGCTCACATCTTAAGACCACACGACTTCACGTCTCATGGAGAAGCTGTGAGAATAGCAGCAGAACCGTGAAATGCTGCAGTGTCAGGAGCTGTGTAAGAACAAATCACTCCATTACTTAGTCTGTTTCTGGGTTCTCTAACCACAGCTGTTTCAGTGGGGAAGCTCGGTTCTGTGTATTGAAGATGCAAGATGTTGCCAAGTGCAGTCTTAATTTGGAGAGCTTGGATGTTTCACAAAGGCAACTGTATTTTATGTAACTATTTTGAACTATTAAATAGTAAAGTAGTCTTTGAAGTTCTTGCTGTTGAGGCCAATAGAAATTAATAGTGCGTCTTTCATGGATTCACTACATTTTTTTTCCTGTTTGGTAATGCATTTTATTAGAGCAGTCTTACTCTGCCTCTCATAAGTATTCAGGCAAGTCTTTGACTTTGTAGATAAAACAGACTTTGAGGCTTAAACACTGAAACTATTGTCCCAACCTGGTGAAGACAGTGCATTTTTAACTGTTTTTCTTTTCTCCTAAGCGGACATTGGTAGAAAAGCAGAAGCTGCTGACCCAGCAACATGAAGATGCAAAGGAACTGAAGGAAAACCTGGATCGCCGAGAGCGCATTGTCTTTGACATTTTGGCGAACTACTTGAGTGAGGAGAACTTAGCAGACTATGAGCACTTTGTAAAAATGAAGTCGGCCCTCATCATTGAGCAGCGAGAGCTTGAGGACAAGATCAAGCTGGGGGAAGAGCAACTGAAGTGTCTGACCGATAGCCTCCAACCTGAACGGCTCAAATAAAAGGACTGAGCTTGAGCAAGGATGTGAAAAATGAGAAAGGAGGAGGGATGAGGGAGTTTCCAAGTATACAAATGAGTATCTTGGTTTTTCTGAGTGTCTGGTAGAGAAACAAGTGCACAAGAGACAAAAAGCTCTCACAACAGCAATAACGCTCTCTTTCATTTTTTTGGGATGATGTATTTAATTTTTTAGAACACATTTTTATTGCTGGACTCTACAGCTGTTTCTCATTGCTTAACTTACAGAAAACTCCACAGAAAAGGATAGACCCTTAACCTTTCTGCTCCGTAAGTTGAAAGTCTGTGGCAGTTGTGCATGCAAACAACAATGTTTTTTAGATTAGGTTGTATACTTTCTTTATGTTCAGATGCTGTACAGACTGCTGGGAAGCCCAACAGCAATTTATGAATGCACACAAATTTAGAAACTCTAAATTTAGTGGCTTTTTTTTTTATTAAAGACATATTAAACAGGGGAAGCGTGCATCTTATAGCTAATATATTCAGATTGCTGAAATGTAGTGTCACTCTGATCCTGTGGCATCAGACACTTTTTTTTTTGTAATATTTTATATAGGATGGCACTTTCCCCTTGCAGAAAATAACTTTAAAATCAGTCTCAGTTAAACACTTCTTAAACCAGCTTGCAAATCATCCAACAGCTACCTTGCTGAAGATTTTTTTATTATTATTATTATTTTGCAAGACATATTTGTACACCCTCTTACTGCAATGCAAGTGATTTTCTTTACCAAGCTGTACTTAATTAAAGAAACAGGCTGGAAGTACTGTGCTGATTTTGTTCAGAACATTTCTCATCTAAATTATTTAGAAGGCTCATTTGCTCTTTCGTGTGCTTTTTATGCATGTTTTTATTCTTCTTTCCCCCACACCCACTACACTTCATGAAAATAAATGTAGGCTAAGGACACTGCTTTGGTTTTTCTTCCGCTTGTTGAACATTGTGATGTTTTTATATAGACGAGTTATACTGAAGTTGACCTACATAATGCTGTTCTTTCTTGGACTACCAAATGCAATATAAACACTTCTGCCATGTAAATACTGTGCATTACTCAGACCAATTCTGCTTTGTGACTGTGAACATAAGTGGGCTTTGTTTGTTTGTTCCATTGCACAATGATAAATGAGAGGATGCTAGTTCACAGTATCAGATTACTGGTCGTGCTCTCACGATACTGCCATCGACTTAGAACAGATGATTTCCAGTAGCTCTAAGAAGAGGTGCTAACTCACGTTTTAGCTCAGTAATAGGTTACACTGACTTGCTCAGATACCTACAGAGAGATTCTGTAGTGTCTACATGTCAAGTTCTGTGTTAAGATAAAGTTTTGCAGGTGAAGTCAAGTCTTCGATTGTGTATTTGCCATTTACATTGTAGTAAAGAAAACATAAAATTTATCTGTCCGTAGACAAACAGGTTGCCCAACAAGAAGCCATTTCCAAGGCTGATCTGAATGACAGTCTGTAGCTAAGCAGGTTGAAAATACAAGTAGTTGGGTGTTGAAGAGAGAGAGAAGAGAATTCTTCACACTGTTCCTGCAGTGGCAGCATTCACAAAAGCTTTTCTGTCCTCCTCACCTGAATCCTCTCTTGCGGGGAGAAAACTAGAGAGGCACCGATCAGCAAATTCCTTGTGAGCTGGGGAACAGGGGAGCAAAAACCTTTTGGAATGACATCCTTTAAAGCCAGGTGCAAATGTTAAAAGGCCTGCTGCCCCCCTTGTAGTGCACTACTTTGTATACCTGGACCAAATCTTTAATGAAATTATGTTGATGATTAGTTGAGGTCAAATGGAGCTATTGTTCCACAAGACCTACAGCTGACCTTAGCTTCTTCCTCCTAGTTCAGAAATGTAGTCTTCTGGCATCTCACAGTTATATGCTGCTATGTTCCTAGGACAGGTGATCCCTTTGTCCTTAAACTTATCCCTTGACCGTAACAAACCCAAAACTAAACAATTCCAAAATAAATTATGCTTGTCTTTTAGCTTGGAGAAAAGTGTGCGTTGTTTTGTCTGTGGCATTTAAAAAATTTTACATATTGTGGTTACTCTGAAATGTGTATGTGAAATGTGAATAATAATATAATTACAATGTGTTTGTATACAGTACTTTGATTTAGATCTTTCTGATAAAAGGTAGCAATATTGTGAATGCTATATATATATATTATCCTTTTCACAGAACAGTTGCATAGACACCATTCTCTCCTTTCCTTTCTTAAAACTTGAAGATCTCCCACCCCAGGAACCTACAGATGGTTGCCTCCCAATGTTATGTGTAAATCTGTAAATAGCTATACTGTTGCTTTTTGAAAAAAGAAAATCTGGTGCTAATGTTGTTTTGCCTTCAGCATCCTGGGGATGGCTGTTTCTTCACCCTGTGTTGTTCTCGGTTCTAGGTCTCTCTGTATAGTGAAAGGTTTCCACTGTGTTTAACTGTTTGGATCCTGCAGCCCAGAGTGAAAATGTACAGTTTTCCTGCCTGACACTTAACACTTACCTACTGACAAATGGTATTGCTTGACTTCGAGAAAATAAACTGTATATTTCAATGTAGAGTTAGTTTGTGTGTGCAATTTCAACTGTCAAAACCTACTGTTTGGTGTTAGTCATCTCAGGGTGCCCATCAACAGTGCCTGTAGCTTTTAAAGGCCAGGCCGTTTATCTTGTGATCTGAAGCAGCTTGCTGTATTTTCACAGCTTATTTAACAGGTTGACTAATTGATCATTCTCAGGTTCCCAGTGTAAGCACCAGAAACGTGTTCATGTCTATTCAGTATTTGAAGTGTGTGAGTATGAGAGGACAGAAAGGGAGATGTGTTATGAGGTGGCTGAAGTAAATCAGTCTCTCACAACTTAGGGAATGTATTCCAGGGAAGGAGTTAAGATTTTTCTACTTGGGCAATTAGTGTTTTGGTTTCATGTCATGTTTAGAACAGTACTTCATAAAGTCAGTGGTTCTCAAGGTTTATTGCAAGAACAGATCACTGTGAGCTCTCCACTTCTAACAGACTTCCACAGAAACAGTTTCATTTCAGTTTAATGGGGGCTCTCAGAGTAACTGCAGAAACTTCTGCTGTATTGGGGAACGCTGTCAAGTGCACAAAAGTATATAGTAGAGGAGACCACAGGTAATTTTTTATAGCTTGATAAATCTTCCTAGAAATTAATTGTCTCTGAAGGTCTTTGTCATAGAAACTATCTGGGAAAAGGAAGTTAGGGGTGAAGGAAATAATTGGGTATTTGTAGGATTTTTCTCAACTTGTAATGATGATTTTCACCCCTTTTTTATCTCCCTCTGCATGTCCATGGACCCACTGCTGTGTGCTTGGATTTCCTGGAAACTTGGTATGATGCAGGATGGCAACTGCAGGGAAATAACAGTCTAGTTTTGGTGTACTGTTTGAGTTGGAAAAAATAGCTCTTCTTTAAACAAATTAGGCACTATTTTCTATTTTGGGGTATCTGAGACCCTCCGATTTCAAAGGAGTCACTGTTTCACAGTGTTCTTTCCTGATCACACTCTAACTGATTAATTTCAGTGTACTTAATTGTCTCCATTTTTACAGCCGAAGTAATCTGTTGGCAGTCCAGTGGCTAGCGAGGCCTTACAATGGGTGTGCAGTAGAATGGTAACTCCTCTATTAATGGTGTCCGCTCATTTATTGCAGAAGTTCATAGGTTTGTTCTAATTAAGAGCTTCTCAGTTGCGGGGTTTAATTTTTTAGAGTAGAAATTAGTTTTTTCTACATACTTGGGCGGAACCTGACTACAGAGTAGATGTTACAGAAATGGATAATTACATCTTGAAAGTATTGGGCTATATATTGTCAATTGTCAGCAGAGGTAAATTGCTCATACCATTCACTTACTGCAGTTCCAGCCTGTAACTTAACTCATTGTAATGATCCACAAACTGTAAGATGGGTTACCCATGTGGTTCAGCAGCTCACCTCTGAAATCCTGGGTTCCATTCTCTCTACCTACTGTTATGATAATATTACTGTGAATAAAGTTGTTCCATTTGAAGTAGGTTAACTTAATTTAAACCTCTCAGGAGAAAATCTAACTTGAAATAAGCTCAGAGCAATTCAAATAGCAGAAGTAATTTCTCTTTTGGACTACGATAGCACACCTACAAGCAGAGCAGTTATCTTTTCAAGACAGGCTACGTTTAGGACCTTTTCTGTGGTTGCAACCATGCAGGCAGATAGGCTATTGTTTGTCTTAGGCTAAGTTTTATTTTGGTCAAAGCAATTAAGTCTTTTCTGAGAACAAATTGAATTCTCGCTTCCTCTAATTTTTCTGGATGCAACAAGCTGCTAACTGGTCAGGTTAACAAGAATCTTAACCACTAACTGTCATCACCTCTTGCCTGGTGCTGCTTTGGAAAACCTTGCCTGGTGCTGGCTGCTGCCATGGGTGGGATACTGAGACTCCAGACTGCTAATGTGGTGGTTTCCGGCATCTCTTCTGTAATGAAGCAGGATGAGGAGTTCTATGCTTGAGAGGTGTGAGGAGTTAACCCAAAATACAATAGTACTGCTAGAGAACAAGAAGCTTCTTACCGTGTAAGCACTTGTATTGAAATATTTTTACTTGCTGTCTGCAATTGCCCACCTCAGTACAGGAGAGATTTTTAATTAAATAGATTTGTGATGGCAGAGCTGAAGATGTACAAGGTGCTGGAAGATACAGAAGAACAATGATACTTGCTTTCAGTAGCATAAATCTCCAGCAAAATGTTACTGAAAATGAAGCCTGTGTGCTACAAGTCGCAAGTGAGAATACTCAAGAATTTTAGACCTGTGTTCATATCTTTTCATGCAGTTAGTGAGAGAAAGGCTTTTCTTAAGCACATATTTGCGACTATGTTAACTAAGACCTTATTCGTTCCAAGCGTCTTTCATGAGAGGAACCAATAGTAGCTGTGGAAAAAAAAGCTGTGGTTTGACATTCACTACCAGGAGCCGTTAATTGGCTGCTGTTCCTTGTGATGCCATCATTTGCCAGCCTCCTGATGGAAAGCACATTCTGTAAACCAGGTGGTGGACGTATAGTTAGTTACAAGAGTTTTTACCCAAACGTTAGTTTGGTAGAGCTGTAAAGTCCAAAAGCCTGAGAGGAATTTACAGAATTCTCCCGGTGAAAATTGTTTCAAGCATTCAGTTTCAATATCTGTTTCGCTTCCCAGCTGCCTGCTCTTCACAGAGTGTTTGTTACTGGTAAATTAGGCTTGTGTCTTTTCTGACAGCCTCAGAGAAACATAAATACAATGAGCAATTGCAGACTAAATAATAAGCCATAGAACATAAGATAATTTATCTCGGTATCTCAATACAAAAGCATGAGTCTTGTGAGTACTATTCATAACCACTCCCAAGAGTTACAGCCTCAGCAGCTTTCACATTCAGGTATGGTTCCTCCAAAGATAAAAAGGGAAATCAAGCTGTGATGATAGAAGTGGCCAACCCTGGCCTGAAAGGGTGGAGCAGTTAAATTCTTTTTATCAGTAATGGGGGTGATACAGATCTCAAGGAAGTGAAAACTAAGAAAACCTGGAAGGATCAGTGCCCTGAAGGAAGAAAAATTAAACCAGTGGTGATGTGCATCAGGGCTGTGAATTTCCTGCTTTTCTCTTTCTCCATACATGATACAGCAAAACCATGTTGTCTCCATATGCTAGGGCAGGCTTTTTTAATTACTGTAAAGGAAAAACCTTACAGCATCTTTGAAATTTAAACTTAGGGGAAACAACTTGGAATTTCAGAATCTCAGGTCTCACCGTGTGAGGAGGAGGCCATCATGCTGTTAAATGCATTCAGTAACACCCCTTTCTTGGCTCAGGAGACACTGGCAGAGCTCTCTGGCACTAACGAGCACTCGGCATTGAGGAAGAAGTGATCCCTTCTCTCTATTCATCCTAAATTCTCCCAGCAGCCCAGCTAGATAGGTGTGCTGAGATGCTAAAGTCACCTGGGCTGGAAAATGAGGATGTTCTCATCTTATACAGAGCATCACACAGTTACTGAGTGACTGACCTGGCTTGTTCTCTGGGATTTTGCTTCCATAATTGCCACTTCTTAAGAGCTTGCTTTACCACCAGGCTTTTAGTTGGGGGCAGAGCAATATCCAGTTCCTGCTTAAGGTGGATCATCCTGCACTGCATGATTTAGAAAGCCAGAAGCAAAGCAGGCCTGAATATTCAGCCTCAGTATCTGGATATCAATAGGGAGCAGAGGATCTTGGGTTTCAGTTCCTAGGACTACTTATATAGTTCATGGTAGGCAGGCGGTGAATAAGAAAACAGAAATAGTCCAGGGAGAAGGGTGACAAGAATCTGCCACAGTGCCCCCCCTACCCTCCAGATGTGGGAGATAACATCAGACTCTGAATCCAAGCTTGAAGTGCTGGCTGATTGCAGCATAAGTGCCAAAGGCTGTTGAGGATACAGCTACGGATATGTGTTTCTCCTCTTTTTCTCTAGTCTGAGGCGCCTGGGTGCAGATACTGATATATCAGTATTGAAGTCCAGCTCTTTCTCTTCAGTGTGTATGGGATGTTAGATCTGAATTGCCATTTACTTACATAGCTGGTGGCCTAAATGGGGAGCCTAATTGGCCTCTATAGGCAAGCTGAAAGTTACTGAAGAACTTGGTTCAAGCCAGATACCTCTCCCTGCCCTACCTTCTCTTTCTCTAGGCATACAGAGCTAATTTAAGCATTGAAATCAAAAGTGGGATTAATCTATGCCTTAGATGCCTAACTCAGCATTAAATTCTAAAAACCTGGGCATTGTAGCGCACACATTAATTGCAGGTCTGTTTGTCAAATGCCTGCACATTCTGAATCCTTTTGATTTGAATACAGAAGATATGTCTCTGGTGTTTGAAATCCAGGTGTCCTTAACAAAGCTCTGTTCAGTTACTCTGTTCTCTAAATCCTCTGTGTATTTGTACACACAGTTCCAGGAGTAAAGAAAATAATATTTCCTCCTATTTTTTGTGGCAAAAGGGAAGGAAAAAAGAAAAAAAAAAAAAAAAGGAGCTATGTGAGTAAACTTTGTCATGCTGGTTTTGCAAGGGTGGAGTTATTTAGACCTATGTTCTTATATGATGGGCAGTTCCACCACACAAATAAAAGATGATTACAAACGATGCACAGTGGTAATGGTCACCAATTGCCACATATACGGCAAACAATGAAGAGGAGAGTCACATAGAGCAAGATAGGTAGTCTGGGTGTGTTCAAACAAATTGCCATTTCACACAGTGACATGCAAAGCAACTAATCAAGGAGCAAGGGATGGAGATCGCATGGACAGAGCGATGACATGTAGACCAGAAAGCAATGACACTCCAAAACCATGTGGGGTCACAGTGAATGAACAGCTCATATGAACTCTCTGCTCTAGAAAAAGGCTGAAAGAGTGCCTTGGGGAGAAGGGGAATGTGAGGAAAGTAGTATCTTACTATGTGATATTACTGAAAACTTTATAAACTTTCCAAAATACTGTGTCAAATTCTCCTATCCACATCCAGTGCAAATATGTGGAAAAAACTGAAAACATGAGAAAAGACTCATCTGAATTATTAGAGAGTAGAGAGACTATCAAAACCAAGATTTAAAGATCAGTGTGTATGCACTACCCACCATCACATACAAAAGGAGACTTATTTAGCAGAGAAAATCTGATGAAGAACCAGCGAGCACAAGACAGACACATGAAAATAAAAATTAGGTGCAAATGTTCCAGGGTGTTGGGAGTGCAGTACTGTTGTCACGAAGGGCAGGGAAAGTGTGCAGTGTGAAGGTCGGATGTTGAGTCTCTGGCAGTCAGGAAATTCAGAATGAAAATTTTATGGTGTCCATAAATCCACCTTTCGTGTTTGAAGTTCTTGTGTTACACGGTCACATACCAAGGTGTGACTACTTTGGTAAATATTTAGTTTGCCAACTGTTTTATATCTGGGGTCTTAAAAGAGCAGAAGTAATTATAAAATGTGGCTTTTGTAGACCAGCAGGTCAGGAAAATAGGTGGGCGTCTGCAAGCCCTCAGCTTGTAAATGGGGCTTGGGTGCTCCAGGCAGCACGTCTCGGACAATCTTTCTTCTCCCATTACAGTCCCTCTCCTCACATGCACCTACAGGAATTGCCACAAACTCTTCTCTTTATACTAGTTTGATTAGTTGCTGTTTGCTTTTGGTTTACTTCATGTTTTCTAAGATAATGCATCATACATGGGCGAGTCTTCTACCAGTGCTCCTGTACTGACAAGCTTAGTTGTCCATAAAAAGCCTTCCCTGGGCCAACATAAAGTTGATCTCTCTTCAACAGCTCCTTCCAGGTGGTTGCCCTCTCTTCTTGAAACTGTCCCTTCTGTATGCTGGAGCACTCTTTGTGGGAGGATCGATGGCCTTTTATCTCCTTTGCCTTGTAATTTGTAAGCAGGCTACGTAGTGCTTTGAAGGAAAGCAGGGGCAATTTGACATCTCTTTCCCCCAGCACTCAGGTAAATGACAGACTAGCACTAGGATAAAAAGTAGAGCTGTCTTACCTCAGAGACAGAGTTGCTGTAATAAAACACCTTTGAAAGGCAGCTGCCTTTCACGTCTGTAAGGAATTTGTCCTGTCTGGAAGTCTTTATGGAACTGCATCCTTCTGCTCCTTACTTGCACCCTGCTTGTGGTGATGATAAGAAATCTATTCTGCTTCCTGCAGAATCCTACTTTATTTGTGTTATGTCTTGCCAGAACATGTCTACCTATTTCCTGATGCAGCAATCTTAACAGGGTATTGGTCACTTGAAAGATCACAGTCATTGCACAGCTATGACGGTAACCAGGAAGGGGGGTAAAGGCACTGAAACCCTTCTAGGGCATCACTAAAGATCCTGAAGATCTTCTTGTAGTTGATGTCATAGCCATGATCAGCTAATAAGTAACCAGTGATTCACATGTTTCTCCTGAAGTAGTACTTTAACAGGGCCCCGTGATTTGTGCAGGGAGTTGTTTTGGAAAGCTTTAAAACCCTTCTGATACGGTACCAGCTAAAGGTTTCTATTGATCTCTTATTTTTGGTCCCTTTAATGGAAATTTATAGGGATTTTATTTTCTTGTGACTTTTAACAGCTGACAAGAACAAGCTGCTACAGCAGCTCTAATGAAGTGGAAAAAGCTTGGTGGTGTAACACTACGGCGAGTGCTCTCCCAGTGCAGAAATGCTGCCAAGGCTGAGAGAAACCCGAGAGTAACATGTTGATAACATCCTGCCATCAGGTGGTCTTTTCGACTAGCTCTAAAATGTCAACAAGTCTGAGGGAAATGTCTTTCTTAAGCTTCGAATGACCTACTTTTGGGTATCTGGGAATAGCCAGAAGACGACCCAAACCACAAGAGTGCGTCTAATTTTAGCAGCCCTTCATTTTATGCATGTGATCTTTTGTGTTCTGTATCTCTAGGAAAAAAACATCGATTTCTTGCTGAGCCAAAGGCAAATTTTGTTGAGTTTAAATCAGCCCCTTGTTGAGCCATGATCACAGTAAAATCATCCTTGAAATTATTGAGTCTGTAATTGTCATCTCAGTTTTGCTTCAAAAACTAATACCAAGCCAATTCAGAGGATCTAAGGTGTCTGGTCTCTGAAGAAAACATCTGAACAACCCATGCCAGGGATAATCTGAGCAGCTGTATTGTGTGTGTTTCCATTTCCCCTTTGTCTTTAATGGACAGGTAGCAAAAGGGTCAACTCCTTCGTAGGAAGTTTCTGCAAATCTTGTAGTTCAGTTATAAGGGCAATCCAGGAAAAGCTAAGGATAAAAAAAGAGTTGCTAGTGGGTCAGCAGGGTGGCATTGATGGTGGATAAAAGATCTCTGATGCAGTTTGGGTCAATGAAGCACTAAACGAGTATTTGTTCATGGACAGGGACATTAGTGCTGTGCTAGATTGTTTGGAAAGAAGCACATTCAGATGTGGGTGAAGTACATGTTCCCCAGGTTCCAACAGATAAACTGGATATTGAACACCATCTCTCTTGCTAGGAGGGACAACATAGAATGTCCCTTATGTAATGTCAGAGTCCACTGGAATGTTAGGCTAAAACATGTTTCGTTTCATCCACACTGGCCAGAAAAAACCAACATAAACAGAACTAACACACAGTATGGTAGGGACTGAGCATTTTGGACACCAGTAAAATGCAATGATATAATCGCAGTAGCACAATGGAAACCATTCCCAAGTTCTCTGGGGCCAGAGAACCTCCCAGCTGATGGGATTAACCATAAAAGCAAGCAGCACCCTCTGGCAGCTATGAATGGGATGAACATAGTTGGGGATTGTATCGAGTATCTGATAATTTGTAATGTTTCCTTGTGGAGTCTGTTGAGCTTGGCAGTGGGTGCCTCTCTTTCAAGGCAAGCCCTGGGCAGTCTGACTGCTGGACATTCCCAGCTTTAGCCAGGCTTGGCAGGACAAAGAGTATGATAACCCCTCTAAAAACTGAAGTCAAGCTGTTGAACAGCCGAGCCTTTTGCCATGCTATGACAAGAGGGTTGTGTTTAGGAATGCAGGAAGGATCCTGCTGTGGCATAGCCATCCCACCACCACTGGTCACCTCCATCTGCAGAGCAACACAGAGCCTACCCACTTGGAGAGCTCCCAACCCCATCATCCTGAAGCTTTCTTCCCCCCACCTAAGGCATGCCCCATGGAGTTGCAAGGGGTTTTAACCCTTTCAAAAGCCCACCTGGCTTTTGGGTGTTTATGACAGAAACAGCTGTAGAGTTTACCTGTGCAGGTGTCCCGTGGACTGTTTATTGGATCAGACTCAGCAGTGGGGCAACAATTGCAATGAGGTTATTGCCCACTCTCTGAAAACACATCCTCTTCTTTTCAGTGTCCTGCTCTTCAGTGTCATTTAAGGTACTGTTGACAATGTATTTTGTGATCCGTGTTTGAAGAGGCACGTGCAAAAGGGGCAGAGAATACACTGCTGCTGAGCTCTGAAGCACTTTGTGATGTGAGATGTGTTGAGTTTAGTAGAGTGGTTTTTCTCATCTCTGAATTTCCCAGGTTTCAAAGGACAACTTAGCTTGGCCATAGAGGTAGACAGTTAGGAAAGATGTTCATGTAAATATTTTTCTCAGACTCGAGCTGTAGTTTCAGAACCACATTCAGGTTTAGTGTTGGATTTGGAGAGGCATTTTGGTCTGATAAGCTGCTGAGGACAAGCACTGACAAAGAGTGAGGGTGCAAAAACTCTACTCTGTTCACTGATAACAAACTGGCAAGCAGGGAGGCTGCTGTGCATCCTGGAAGAAGTAACCTTTGGCCTGAAACAAAAAAGAAAGAAAGTACATGTATCTGAGCCTCAGAGCCCCTCCTGGGGCTCTGTCTGCTGCCTGTTTGGTACCACTCTTTAGGCAATGATCTTGCACAGCATCTTGATTTCAGGCTGCTTTTTTCAATGTGGCAAATGGAAGGAAAAATAACTTGAAACAAATATTTCCTGTTCTGTGGTATTTAACAATGAAATTGTAAACCACAGAAGGGACCGGGCTTCATCTGAAGGTCTTTGAAGTCAGCAGAACTATTCCCATTGATTTCAATGCACTTTGGGTCAAGGCCACAGGGGAAAGAAAGCAAATGTTTTCTGCATGAAAAAGTATTAACCATTGGCATTCAAAGAACAATAAAGTCTGATGCATAAAATGTGTTACTTTAAATAAGACAGTCAGAAACTTACTTAATTTCCATCTGCTTCTTAATAATTTGTCCCTAATACACTAAAAGGAAACACTTTATAGAAGTCATAATCATATATTGAGAAGAAAAAACACTTAATACTGTCATTTGCTTCCTATCTTGCTTCCATTCCATTTTACGTGTATTGTATTTCTCGCTAAGCTAATGGTATTTATTCTGCTGGTTATCACAGGCTAAGCAATGTAGATTTCCAGTTGACTTAAACTTCACTGCACTAATGTCAGTTAAATATATTGAATAATTATTTTTCTGTAAAATTTAAAGCATCACAATGGGGTTTTTTTGTGACAGAAGAAATAGGTCAGGGATGCAGAATTTGAGGGGCAAAGAAGTGTTGTTCTGGGAGAAGTGTAGGGGTGCCGCTCCTGTTGCATGGTTAGTCAAATAGTCTGTGAGCAGCAGCTTCATATGTAGAGTGAGCAATAGGATTGCCTGCAAATTTTGTCTCACATAGTTATTACATCCAAGAAATGGAATCCAGCTGCCTACTGCCCAAGGATGCCATCCTTCTGAATCAGCAGACCCATCACCATGTCAAAAGGCCATACTCGAGTCTCACGTGACAAGAAGCCCACCGGGGTCTGTACGTGTCAGAGCTTTTTGGCATGCAACAACAAAACCTGAGCAGATGAATTTGCCTGTCCAACAAATTAACACTGTCTAACTGTGACCAGCCAGAGAGGAGATCCCAGCCTGGTGAGCTGCAGAAGTTAAGACTGTGTCACCATAGCCAGGCTGCACTACTTGCACATGAAACCAGAGGCTCAGCATCTGCTGAAAGATACATCAAGAAAAGAGGGGAACTCAATTAAAAGTGATGCATAAAATTGAAGTGTACGGATGAATGCCATTTTGCAGCTTTCTTTAGTGGTGGCAATGACCAGCCCCAGTGTCTGTTACAGGTGAGAAGAATTTTTCACTGAGGGTTTCCTGTTTCAGGATACTTCTGTGAAATAAAGTTCCTTGTCTTTCAACACCAGCCCTGGAAACGTCCTTCCACTGTAGGAGCCAGTGCATCCTTTGGAGATTAACGTAGTTTATTCTGGGTGGCAAAGTGGAGAAACCAGAATGGACTTAAGAACTCTTGTACCATTTTTAAGAATCATTGTTTACATTCACAGGAAAACCACAAAGCAAGGCAAACAATGAATTTTTTTTTTTTTTTTTAAACTGTTGTGGGTTTTGTTTTGTTTTGCTTTGTTTTGTTTTAAATCTGAGATAGCAAGCATGGCACTATTTGCACTAAAGTACAGGTAATGCCAACCACAATCCAACAAGAGACGTGTTCAGCTGGGGTTTAGTCCTCAGAAAATCTCCTCTTTCTCTTTTATATTTCTTCCCACTGTAGAGCTGCACTAATTTCAGTTCCATAAATACAGGAGGTAAACTCTAACAAAGACAGGGCTATGAAATCACTTCATTCTCTTTCAGATGAGAATTCTGTGTCCTTCAGGCTGCCAGCCTGAGACATTGTGGTGGTCTCAGGCTGGAAAATCACGTAGACAAAAGGGCAGATTTTCTGAAAGGGAGTCTTACAGAAAACTGAATTTTCCATGGTACTTATCTGTATACTTTGGTAAGTGTTTTAAAACAATTAGAAAAAAAAAATGGCATATGGTAAAGCTTTCATATTTTTGTAATATGTTAATGATTAACTGACTTCCTACATCTTTGTTGACTTAGTGGGAGAATGACAAGGAACTGTGAGGTACCTACTTGGTAGTGTAACAAGTCGGACAATTTGCACGGGCATTTTTTGCCACCTCCCTTCTGGAACTCGCTTCATCCAGCTGACACTGCTTCAAAGCCTTAGGCAACTCTCAGACTGACAGAAGTAAGTCTCCTTTTTTTTTAATACGACTTATTTTATGAAGTGCTGATAGAGAACAGATGGAGAGAGAGATTTAAATATTTGTTTGCTATAAAGAATGTTTTCCCAATTGGGAACAGAAGAATTAAGTTTTCGAGCATTAAATCATAGGGATATTGCTAAGAAGAAGGTCTTTTCCAACCTATATGGTTCTGTGACTCTGTGAAGAGACCTTCTTAATTACTGTGCTCTTGGAGTCTTTTAAATTCCTTTTCTGCTGCAAGACTTAGATTGAACAAAGGATTTGGTTAGTAAATCATGTCCAGTATGGACCAATAAAGCTGCATCTAGGCTATAAAACTTTATAAAAGCAGAATTTGAATGTTAATTTCAAAACGCATGTGGTGCCTGGCAACATCTAAAGCAAAAATGTTTGCTTAAAACATGAAATAAACAGAAACAAATTAATTCTTGCTTACACAGGCTGAGAAAAACAACTTTGGGTGTATTTTAGATAGGAAGAGTTTGTCATGAACCTTCTCTTCAAGGTGGTTACAAGTTGCAGTAGAATTCCTAAAGCAAAATCATCTTTCAACAGGCAGACAGTCTGCAAACAGGGAGAGTCACACTTTGCTCTTCTATTGTTGCATTTTTGTACTGTATTTTCTTTTAGCTGTGCTGCCACTTACAAAGAAACAAGTATTGTCTCCCAGCCTTTTGGAAAGCTCTCCTGTCAACCACCCACCCAATGTCTATGAAGAAAATCTTGTCACCAGGTTTCTGCATGCAGGTCCTGTGCTCTCCCATTCCCCTTTCTGTAGGCAGCTCCCAAGGCACTGTTGTGGGCACAGACAGTGCTTGCTCCTGCTGACCAGGTGCACTGAGGCTGATGCTCTCAGTGCTTCAGTTGTTCTTCATTTCTCTAGCAGGCACCAAGCAGCATTAGCTCCTGTTCTTTTGGCTGGAAGGTGACTCCTCCTGGGTGACATCTTCCCATTCACCAAGCCCATACTCAGCGCCTTCTTCTTCCCAGTCATGTGTGAGCTAGTGTGTGAGCTCTCTGGGACCTTTATGTGGTTGTCTTAGTCACACTCCTGACCCCTTAGCACTCTTTTCTCTGTGCCCAACACCCAGAGTAGGCAAGCTTTTGGTCTTGTCTCTGCTTTCCGAACCTTCCTGAGAGCATCTCACCTCAACACAGTGTATCTGCATTGGTTTTTCAGTGGCTGTTGCTCCTGGCATGTCCCTAAACTGTTCTACTTAGTCTTTAAATGGAACTCCCTTCAAGGAAGAGGCAAAACAATATATAGAAACTATAATATGGGGTCATCTGGGTTCTGGGTCAAGCCTACTGTCATCTCACTGCCCACAAGCTCTTTTTTTATTTATTTATATTTATGTATTTATATATTTATATTTATTTATAACATTTCTTTATTTATCAAGAGTTTAATGTGGGCTCAACAACAGAAAACTAAAGGAGGGCCTGAAAAATCAATGAGGAATATATTAAAATTATCAGTTTCTCTTCATCCTAACATCACAGCAAATCAAACAAAATCTTTTCCTGAAAAAGGCAATGAACTTTCACACAGCTGAATTTCAATGTATTCTTACTTGGTGGAACAGAAGTAAAGATTGCTTCGGTCTACTTGTTTTGAAACACAATGAGGAAGTTGAAGCAGCAGAGCTCATAACACTGGATATTGACATTTGGAAGGAAGAGGGTACATAAGGTGTGTTAAATCTAGAGATGTTCTATAATGACTTCTAGCACTCTATGCCTTTCTACTTTGTCCTTTCTAATTCAAAATGAGTATGACAGTGACAACTGAAATCTAAACAAGAACCCCATCAGGGTTCAAGATTTCATGAATGTCAAGGAGATGATATTCAAGGAAGAGCTCATAAATGCAGCTAACTTCACACCTAAAAAGCCAGGAGAAACAGAATGGCCACACTGAGTGTTTGTTTAAACATCTTTTGAAGAAGCTAGCAATAGGTTGGTTTAGCAGCCACTGCTGGCAACTCTTGTGGTGGAGACCACAGCAAGAAGATATCCTTAGGGATAAAGCTACACTTCAACCAGAGCTGTGCTGAAACAGCAACGACAGAAGGATAAAAAATTCTTGTCGAGTTCTTTTCTGGACACATCCAAACTCAAGGGTCTAGACCATTAGTACAGTCTTTGACTGTCATGTCAAGGATCATGCAGTTTGTGTAAGACTTCCATAAATTCACATGATGAGCCCCAGCTTCATCTTACACTTCCCTTCAGCCTCTTTCTGTGTCTGATCTTATGCTCTAGGTGTTTATGACTGACCCATCCAGCTCTGCCTGGTGCTTCAGGTCCCACAGGGGGAGAAATACTATAGAAGGAATGCTGCTGGTGCTGGGGAATATATTACCTAGCACACACCAGCCTCTACAGGACCTCTTCTAAATGTCAAACTCCCTCCATAACCCTGAAAGCTAGTGCCATCTGGCCCTCAGCCCATCATATGAAATGATGCATATAAAGACAAGACTTGCAGGTGATTGCATAGTTGGGGGGTCGCTCTTTTTTGCCACCTTCCAAGTTGGACACCAGCCCCTGGCACAGTCCCTCACCCCATGAGGGACTTTAAGATACAGTAACCTGAAGGACCCAATTATATTTACATGCACTAATTAAGAAAGCATGCTAGCTGTTTTTCCTGCATTTGCCTGTAGGTTTGTTTTAATCTTTGTTTCAGGAGCTTAAGGCAGGTTGAGTTTTAGAAAGCAGATCTGAAACCCATCTGATACATATAGTCTGATGAATGTAATTAAAACAGCTTTTCAGAGGACTCAGTACCAAATCCAGAAGCGAAAAATGCATTTGGTGCAGTTTAGGTTTCTGTGCTCTGAGAACTGATATCATACCCTGGCCTTTTGTCACTAGAAATTACTGGAAGTAAAAGAAGTGTTGACAAAATTTCAAGTATAGATCCATTTCTGTTTGCTCCTGCTGCTGAGAACATCAGGAGGTGAGAACGTGACCTTTACCTTTTCAACTGCAGCATTTCATTTTTGTCTTTAAAGGTAAGCCTGATGCACAGATGACCCAAAAATCCCTCTAGAAAACTATTTGGCAGGTGAGAGAGCAACTTTCTTCCATTTTTTCTTCTAGAAGCAAACTTGGAGCTGTATGAAAGTCAGCACTGCTTCCAGGCATCATCATCTGTTTCTCGTAACTAAGAGGAGAAAAGCCCTGCCTCATTCTGTCCCTTAAGTATATGGGCAATGGCTCAGCACAGTTTTCATAAACAGCTACTCACTGTGCAATGTTTGATCAAAATAAAAATAAGTAAGAAAGGCAAAAGGATCCTTCAAGTTTCTATATTCGGATGAGTTCACTAGCATGTATCATCTTTTACCATTACCTTATGTCATCTCTGTGCAAATTTCCATTGAATGCTAGAATGTTTATGTTTTCCTTTTACTCAGGTAGGTTATTTGGTTAAAAACACATTCATGAAAGAAAGTGCTTCCAAATGAAGGAAATGAAAGATGTATTAAGAGAGAAAATGATAGCAAGAGACTATCAAGGCTCTCCTTTTTAAGCTATTGCTTCTAGACTTTCTAATGACTGTTTCCAGAAGCTGATGGAATTGCTGCCACCTCTTAACACTCTTCTCTTGCATCTTTGGGTGAAAAGGAGTTTCATCTGTGCTTTTTGTCCACTGACATACACGCTACATAGACCTAGTTGTTGCTCCTGGTAAGATTGCCTTTGTAGGCTACCTCCATCCCATGAAATAGGTGTCATGCAAACTCTGGATGCTGAAATCTGCAACTCTGAGTGAGCTTCCAAATCAAGAATTCCATGCCAGTAACACCAACTAATTATTCAGAAGACTGCCTGTAGCTGACTGAAGATGAGTTCATTTGCCTTAGGAAATTCATATAGTAATTGTATTACATCACTGTATTATTCAGACCACGTACCATATAGGTAATCTTCCTATACTAATTAAATTAATTCAAAATATTTCAATAATTACTAAAGCATGAAACCTGCCAATAGATTATGCCAATGCTGTCTGTGCTGTTAGCACAGACTGCCATATGATCTGGGCTTTGAACTGTGTTTTAGCTAATAAAGCTCCAAGTAAGCAGGGACTGAACTTTCACATCTTTCTGTCAGAAGGCTGGAAAGCCTATTTGCACAGGGACCAAAAGGTTTTTTTTTTTTCGGGGGGGGGGGGGGGGGGGGGAAAGAAGGCATTTTTTTTTCCCCTTTTTTATGTGAATGGCAAGTTAGCGATAGATCAAATTCTTCCTTTCCGAGGAGGCTGCCTCTGTCTTTGAAGCCTACAGGCAGGGCAGTGCTGGTGTGGGAGCTGCGTTCCGCTCCTGCATCCCCTCCCGAGGATGGAGACCCGCGCAGGGTCTCCCCAGCCCCGGGCGCTGCTGGCGGAGCCCGGCTGCTGAGGCATTGAGCCGGTCCGCGGGCGCGGAGCGGGCTGCGAAAGCCTGGCAAGGGTCTGTCGCTCTTCTGGCCAGGAGGTTTCCTCCTTCTTTCCTCCTTCCTCCAGGTCTTGCAGCAAGTGAGCGGCTGGGATGGGTGAAACCCTGGAGGGAGACGCCCTCTGCAGCTCACTCGAGGTTTTACTTGGCATCTCTAAGCGAAATAGTTTGATTTTTTTATTTTTTAATATTTTTTTTTTGCAATGCTTGTCACAGTAGTCCTGAAATGTTATCTCTCTACGTGTGGGGGAAAACCGAATTTCTCTGATGCTCTCTGCCCGCTGGTAGGCACAAGGTGTGATCTCAGCTGGTGCCCCAGCTGGACCACTTTGATGAGATGCCCCCATCCTATGGCGTGCTTCAGGTGCCCGGGATGGTGAGACCTGAGGCAGGGCTTATGGCAGAAGCTTGAGACTAAGTGTGTTCTTATCGAAAGTCTTCCCTTAAAATCAGTGCTTCTGGCACGGGATATGTATCTGTTCTCATTTGAGGCTACCAGAAAAATCCTACAGGGTGTCTATTAATCTTCATAACCATAGAGACTGGAATCAGATCTTTGGTTTAACTTGTACATGTTTTCATACAGCAAGCAAATTCCTGTAAGCATTTCACCCTGATATTTTGTTGCTTATTTTCTTGATGAATCTTAATACCACGAGGCTGTAAATACAGGCTTCTGTCTGGTTTTCCAAAACAGGCAAGTGTGAGAACTGTAGTTCAATCTCATCATCGATCTCAAAAGTACTTTTCACTTTGATTTTTCTCTCAGTCAGTCAGTACTATCAGGTTAGATCAAACAAGTTCCAGTGGGCAGTGTGCAGAGACAGGAGCCAATCTGAATCATTTCCTACATAAGCAGTTTTTTGTGTCTAGACATTGGTACCTCATTTAAAGCTCATCTTTGTAAGCTGGTCATTCTCCAGTGTTTTCAAAATTGTTGTATAAGCCTTGAATTCTTTCATCTTGCATCTTTCAGTGGGCTTTTTTTTTGTGAATCTCATGGGGGGAAAAAATTAATACTTTCCTAACCATTCTAAGTAACTTAGCACAGGAAGGTTTGATAGAGGGCTCAGTAATCATATGATCTCAGTTAATTCTGTGGGAAAACAGCTAAGTAAATTCAACCCATGAAGATATATGCTGCTATCATATGGTGAACAGCTCTCAGTGACATGGATGGGCCTGTTTGCCTATCTTTTATGACCTTGCTATCAGCAGGCTATTTCAGTGAATGTTTATGAAGTATACAAAAAGCGTTACAGAAATATTGGTGCTGCACAAAACGGTATCTTAATATGGTTCTGGTTTGGCCTCTGTGTGCTCACCTGATCCAACCAGAAGCAGAAGGGTGTCAGCTCAGGCCTCCTTTGATCGTGCTCTTTTCTGTCTAGCATCTTCCCATCACTAGACACATAACAGAAACTGCTACTTTGATGTGGACCTGGGACAGAAGGAAAACCATCCATAATGTCCTGTGGGGCTGCTATGCTATATGGCTGGTAACAACTGTTAATTAGATAGAGGGCTTTACAACCACTTTGTAAATAACAAAGCAGATTGAGATAGCATTTATAAATTGGTTTTGTTTAAGTAGATAAAAACACAGGAGGCTATTTCAGAGCAATTTCCTCCATGCAGGAAAGGATTAAATGTACATTTACAATAATGGAGATTAATATGTTCTACAGGAAATCAGTCCTCTTGGGGATACATAGATGAACTGGGAGGCCAAAATGATAAAATTACAGATGTTGCTGGTGTCAGAACCCACTCTGTCCCATCCTCTTATCAGTGGCGTCAGCTTCGGGATTGAAGTAAGTACACAGCGGGCACCAGAATGAGAAGATGAACAGTGTTTGCTTAAGGCCATATTGTTATGATTTTATATATTTTTTTTGTTTGTTTTGTTTTTTTGGGGTTTTTTTTAAGATTTCAAGATTTATGTAAGATTTTATTTAAGATTTCCACAGATGGATTTTTGCAACTAGATTGTACCACCAACTGAATCTGTTAGTTTAAGGTATGTAAACAGAAAATTTATTCCTTTAGTAACAAAACATAGTTGCATGTCTATCTTATTATTAGAGTGAACTTGGTCTTGAATGAAATGGGAGCATGAGAAAAGGTATTTTAGATAATTCATAAAATATAAAGATCCCTAGGAACTTTCAGATCTACATAATAAAATCAAGGCCACATCTTCTCTGATCATAAATCATTCCTACAGTTGTTCAGAAGGTCATATTAAGGGTGTGGGAAATTAACAGACTTTAAAAAAAATTAGATTAAAACCCTAATTTGCACTCAGAATGTACAGGGAGCAAACAGGCCTAAAATCTTTTGCTAGGCTAAATGACTAAAATCTTTCACCACATCATTATAACGATTTGAACTGGAGAACTTGGGCAGGTTATGAATGAGTGTGGTTTGCAAAGGTAAAACACTAAAGAAGTCCTGGTTAAAGTTTGAGGGTGGGGAAGCAATGGCAGCACATCCAGGCTCCAGCCTCTGCACAGAGTGTTATATCTCTGATTAATTCAACTGTTTCTGATAGTGCATTTACAGCTAAACAACCTAAAAATGGTCAAATGGTCATTATTAGACTTTGTGGCCTGGAATTGCCTCTGTACTACAGCATTTTCTGTCTGGCACTGGTCCCAGCAAATCTCAGTAAAGGCAACACAAAAGCAGAATTCTGTTCAGGCACAAAAACACAGCTGCCAGAGGAGAGGAGAGTGGCTTCTGTGGCCGCCTCGTAGGATCTCTTGCAAGAGATATGGATCCCGAGGATTTTGTCAGGTTTGGTTTCTACCAGCCTGTACCCCTAGGGCTCCTGATTACATGTAACATGCATAAGGACTTTGGAATGTAACAATCAAATTACCAAGGAAGAAAATAACTTGGAAAAAGATGTGAATTTTCCTTTTGTGAAAGTAAAAAGGAGATTGTAATTGGAGACAATCAGAAACCCTTTCTTCTTCTTGTGATACATATACAGAATTAAAAACTATGTATTATTTGTCTGTGGACTTTAAATGTCAACAGTTCATTACAGTTGGGGAAAGATGATTGCCATCCTTCCTCTGCACATGTATTCTCTTCTGCTTTTTCTTTTTACTGACAGGTTCACCTATTCAATCAAACAATAATTACCTTTGTAACTTTATACTGTTCATCTTTCCAGTGCCACTCTCTTTTCACATGGCAACCCTGTCTGTGACAGAGCAGAAGACCTCCAGAGGATGAGCTCCCTGGTCAGCACCTCGCACCTCCAGCTAGCTGCATTTGCTCTGGGTATAGTAGGCTGGATCCTGTGTACCATTTCACTGGGAAGTGTGGAATGGAGAGTGTGGCACGTGGACAACACCACCATCATCTCCTCTGGCATTGCCTGGGTGGGGATATGGAAAGTCTGCTTCATCAGTTACCTTCATGTCTCGCCCGGCTATAAAGAACAGTTCTGCCATAAATTCAGTGGCTATGATTTCTCCATCCCCCATGAAATTTATGCTGCTCAGGGTCTCCTGTTAATTGCCATGTTCATGGGCTTTCTGGGACTGACTGCCACAATATTTGCTCTGAGATATGTTTACATGGGAATCACTCACAAAACTCTCATTACCCGTTTCTTCCTGCTCGGTGGCTTCTTCTACATACTTGCTGGTCTGTGTGTCCTCATTCCCGTGAGCTGGAATTTCTACTCTGTAGCACACAACCAGAGCATTGCTTTTCCTCCTTCTTACTACATGCCTTCCAGCCCAGTGGCACAGGAAGCTGGTGCTGCCATTCCTGTTGGGATTGTATCTGTCATTCTCCTGTTGCTAAGTGGGACTTTTTCTCTCTCATACAGATTTCCGGTGACTGAAAATATTATCATGCAATCCTGACAGGATAAATCCCCCTGTGCTGTTTCAGAACAAGAGCGTAGCCAAGAGATAAAGGCAGCAGCACAAGTAATTTTATAGTCAAGGAACTGCAGCAGTTAATTTTAGTCTATAGTAGCCACACTGTTTTGTTATCTGAACCAGTTGAATTGCCATCTTATTTGCCACACACAACCGGAGGTTCATCTTTGTGATAATTGCTGTTGAGCAGCAACTGTGATGAAGCATTAACAGTTGTCCTCTTTTGTATATATAAGCATTACTGATTATTTATTTTTTATGTAAGATATTTACCACGCTCAGAGCTGACTCTGAATTAACTGTCTTGTTAGAAAAACGTGAAATAGCACGTGTTAAATGTGAACCTGTTTCCTTGTTGGTAGTAAACTATTTTATCCACTTTTTAATTGCATCTGTAGCAAAGTATGTTTTGTGACAAGTCAAGACTTTTAATACCAGTAATATGAGTGTCATCATAGTTGTGTCAAATGAGTCTTCCCTGATTTGTCTTACAAAGGTCTTGCCAGTTTCTCCTCTCCCTCTAGGGTACATAAAGAGCTGTGTCTTTAACACTTCTGTTTTTCTTGCAAGCTATCTGCATTTTATGTTGCAACATGTTTGCCTGTAGGCAAGGTGTGCTCTGAGTTCCTCACTTAGGCAGAGCCAAAAAGTCTGCAAGTGTTAGCTTCTTCATCAGACACTTCACTGAATCCAAAGGTATTGCAAAAGACAGAAACAACTTCTACAAGATATTACTAAACTGCTGTCAAAATCAGTGCTTTCAGTAACCGGGAATATTCAGTACAACTTTCAGGGTATGATTCATTTGACCTGATGTAGACATCTATACATAAACTGGTCACTTCTGGCTCCATTTATAGACAATGTAGAGACAAAGACAGCCTTTCTTCAAAACAGATGCCTAGAATGGCTGAAAGATGACATGGTCCCTAAAAACCTGTTTCTCTTAACTCACTGTAATGATTATAATAGCTGCAGTTGCTAATTCTGGCATACACAACCAAACTTCACCTAAGCTAGATAAAGTTAGGTGAAATGAATCTGTCACGTAAGTGACATTTTGAATGCCAGTATCATTATGAAGAAAGAAAAAAAAAAAGACAGAGAGAAATGTCCCAAATGTTGCAATAAGGGCACTTAAAAAAAAATATTAAAAATCAGAGGTTGAGAGGAATGAGTAAACAGTGCTGACAAACTGATTGTCTCTTGAAAACAGGTTCCTCAAAAAGTTATTACACTTTTAAATAAATGGTGTGGGAATCTAAGTAATTTGGGTTTACTCTTTTAATTGTCTTCCATTTTCTAAAATACTCATTGATTCAGAGAAAGAAAATAAGAAAATGTAACAAAAATGCTTGTACATTACAAGAAAAAGTAAAATGCCAGCAAACCAGGGCTTGTTCTTTGTGGCTGCTACTACCTCAACTTGTCCTAGCAGTCCAATTTTTCGTCCACATCTTCCACATGGTCTCTACTTTGCTGTACTGTCTATACAGAATCTCTACAGCACCTTAATTTCCTCTCCAGTCTTTCAGTCTCTTTTGAAACAGCACCTTATCTCATCATTGCTAGTTTTTTCATCTGGTGCAAGGATTTATCTTTTGACTGTTTACAATCCTGTAAAGCACTTTCAAGTGGTGTTTTAATGAACACAAGTGATTTTATTATATATTGTTTCTAGTTTGATTTCTACAGTACATCTTTTACAGTGTTTCTAGGTTTCATTTTTAAATGTGCAAGTCGGTAGAACCATTATCTCTTCCCATGGGTCCTACAATAATATTAGATTTTATCTATTGTAGTTGTAAGGAAAAATGAGTTTGATCTGTGTGTTTCTGCCAGCATTTCTCCACACTAATAAACAACCATGTCAAGGAATTTGAACTTTAACAGAAAATGACTGACTTTTCAACTTTTTGGGGGGTTCATGTATGCACAGAAATGTCCAAGACCTTGACTGTTTTTGTTAGCTATATTCACTAAATGATTTGATCTGAATTACATTTCTTCTTCTTGTCCAAGAGAAAAAGGAGCAAACAAAACCAGACGCATGCCAAGCTTCTGTATTTCCACCAGTGGTTATGTTCATCTGTGGGGCTATGGAACTGTGGGGGTATGTCAAACACAGACGAGATGGTGAGGAAATTCCCCAGCTAATTCTGGTCTAGATTACCTAAAGAGATATGTGGGCTTTTTTTAAACAACATTTTGACAGAAATAAGTTTAGACAAATAGTGCCATGAAGACTGTAGGCATGAGTGAGCGTATCTCAGGACAGAGGGGTGATCTAAATGGAGTTTTTGTCACCCTTTCCCACTGTACTTCCCAGGTGTCTAATACAGGAGTCTATCGATAGTCACACGGTCCAGATTATATGTTGACACATGATAAAATATAGTCTATGGACAAATACCAGGCTATATTAAAACTCCCTGAAGAAAACATAGGAGAAAAAAAACATTTTAGCTCAAAGCAAGGGAGAGGCAAAGCTTCCATTGATTTCAATGGGATCAAGCCTGTCTAATCTCGATGGCTTGAGGCTGTGTGATTCATTAAATTCTAGTGAATGTTTTCGTTCATGAAGATTTTGGTATTGGAGGCAAGTAAAGCTTCTGTGCATTTACTTCGCTAGCGAGGAGGCATAGTTTCTTTGTGCATATTTTCATTACTTGTTTGCTTTAGAATTTGAGAAGCTGTTACCTTTCAGTAGTTCAGTTTGTTACCATGTCAATGGTACTTGTACAGCTATTTTTAGGGTTGTCTGCAAAATCAGGCAGCTGAAATTCTTTCAATTTCAAACTCAAAAATGCAAAACGTTTTTTGAAGGCTATTTGTAAGCTAAATTGCTTTAGAGACCTACATGATAGCCTGGCCCCACAGTCATTTGTAGTAGCACAGTTGAGGACAGGCAGCAAGCTGTAATGCAGACAGGGGCGAGTGGTCAGGACCTTGAGGTAGAGAGATAAGGGGCAAGAACCTCTTAAGCAAATTTCACCACTGAAGAGATCGTATCACAAAGCTCAGTCTCCAGCTTCAGCGCAGACTGGGACCTGCTGCCTCCTCAGTGACAGCACCACTCGCCTTGTGGGCTCCACCCTGTCTAGGAATGTCTCCACACTGGCCTCAGTCTACACATAAACCAGTCTCGCTTTATTTTTTTTTTCGAGTTGACAATAAACAAGTATCTTGTGATTCACTCACATGTCTGAATTCACTGCTGGGGGAATGATCTGAATGCCAAGACTCCCTTTGAGCTGGGTATCTAGGCATAATGATAAGGCATCATCTTTGACCTCCGTAACATACTCCTTGGCATTCATCTACCACATGATGCCTTTTGTTAACCTTATTTATGTGTACCATCTACCGCACCTGGCCATTCATGGCCACAGACCAAAATGTGTATGAATATATGCTCAAAATTCCTATGAGAGATGGTTGCTCAAATAGTGGATGGAGCTAAAAAGTGCCTAACAGTAAAATGGGCAGATAGCACAAAGTCTACTGAGATTTTCTTCCCAGGTGGATCTGCAACTCTGACCAACATCATCTGTGTTCAGTTGTAGGAAGAAGGAGGAACTGGAGACATTGTCCTGTGGAGTAGGTCATCAAATTAGTCGTATTAAATCAGTAAAAAAAAACATTTTCATTCAAGTCAGCAGTTTTACATGAAGACAGTCTTAACTGCTGATTTATCTGATTAAAAGGAATGTTAGGCTCAGAAAGAAATGTCTTTGTTGTCACATGGCTTATGGTATATTACAATGATGAGAGGGAGGGTGCTTTTCAGGAGAGAGCTATTTTTAGACCTCGGAACATTTCTGCCTTAGAATGGAAAAATTGAAATGTCACAGGCAATTTCCTGTTCTTTAGGCCGTTAAAATACTTCAGGACAAAGAGTTTTTTGCTTAAAAATGTAAGTCTGGCTGGCATAGGGTTTAACTGCAAATTGTTTTCTTAAAATAGGAAACCAATGTACATTAAATTAAAGGTTCCCAGAAGAGACAACTTCTCTCTATATGAAAATATACCTTTTTCAAAACTGAACTGTGTTTCTTTTCGTTCTTGCCAGCATTTGTATTGTCAGATCCAGTATTGGCTCATAAAACCATATTTTTCAGCAGACATATTTCCCTTTCCGCTACTCAGATAATGTGCTCTATTTCCCTTGCTTGAGAAGTGAGATTGTTCAATAATTAGCACAGTGGTTTGGAGTGTATTGGGTCTCAGTTATTGTGTCAAAACCAACTATAGGCCAATCAAGAAAATGTAAGTGAATCTCATCTCAGAATTTAAAAACCAGTAAATATCAGCTCGTAACTGGGAATGGGGTGCAGTACTCACTGTTAAGGTCCAATTCACAGAACACCACATCACCCCTTTTCTCTCAGGAATAGACCAAGTGCGATGTTAATTCCCAGAGGGATATTTTGAAGAAGGGTGTACGTTCTGACTGTCCAACGTTACTGCACATGCAGGCTGATTTTCAGCAGCTGAATATACAAACCCATGGTGGTATAAATTGTGACAGGTGATGAAAAAAATAGATCTTGCTTTGAATTAACACTGTCAAAATATTACCAGATACCTGAAATCAGCTGATGAGAACAGTTTGTACCAGCCCACCCAACCGGCCCCGCACGGCCTCAGGAAAGACATTGCAAGTAGGAGAGGAAGCATGTAGGAGACTGAAAACTAGAGGTATTGCACCAACTATGTAGGTATATCACAGCTGCTGGATAAATGAAATTGAGTGGGAAAATCCCTTGCACAGAAGTGGTGCTTAAGAAACCTTGAAGGCTATGAAACTGAAAATGAAGTATTCCCAGCTTGGGGACAAGATTGGAAATATCAGTGCTATTGCTGAATATCACTTTGAAGGTGTGGGCATAAAAATGGCTAATATGGAGGTGTTTCATCTGTCTCTAAAAGAACTATGTCATATCCAGTAGCTAACCATGGCCAAAACAACTACAAGATCTTGGGGTGAATTTGACATCACTTAAAGCCAGATTTCTAGTGATTTGTCCATTACTGGACATTCAGAAATCCTACTGAAAAGCTTAAGCTGTCCATACTTGACTTTCGAATAATTAATTTCAGTGAACCTCACGTCTGAGCTTTAGTATTACAAACATGTGTAAAATCTGTTCCTGGTCTTTCTGTACAACAGTTTTCCATTTGTAAAATAAAGACAGTAGGAACTCGCAAAGAGTTACAGCAATAAATACATTAAAAACTAGTGCAGTGGGAGGCACAGAAGGCACTGAAATAGATCTGCTGAAACACTGGGTTTTGTTTGTACTCCAAAGCCACACTTAGGGATGCAGAAGTCCCTTGAGTGTGTGACACTGCCTTGCTTTTACTAACAGAGGAGAGGCAGAAGAGGAATGCTGTCAAGCAAAGCTAAGTGTTGGGGGGGGGAACTGTGACAACAAGGGAAAAGAAGGAAGAAAATAAAGGAAATGAAAAGGAAAAAGAGGCAAATTCTAGGATGCTATAAAAAAAAACCCTACTGCTAACTAACATCATGATAATAAACATTTAATAAAAATTACAACAACAGGCAAGAGGGGCTGACTAACAAGTGCTGGGTCAAAAGTGGAAAAAAAGATAAACAAGAAAGCAGGAACCACGTGTGTCAAAGAGAAGCCAAAATCAACTGAAGAAAAGCAGAAGAAAAAAGGTAGATGATACAGAAGGCAACGTTGCAAAAGATCAGGGAGGGGGCCCACTTTGCCCCCATCTTACCATGCCAGCTTTGGCAGAGTCCTTGATGGCAGGGACTCAGGTGGGAACCAGGTCATTTTGCAGCACAGAGGACATCAGGGACCTGACCGACTGACTGCAGGCAGCAGCCACGTGTGCTGAACCCCACTGTGCTGCGCAGGAGAGGCAGTAAAATAATTTACTGGGTTTTTTGTTTTTTTTTTTTATTTTCCACAGGTTGTCCATTCTGGCTGCATTTGCCTGTGTCACAGCTGTGTCAGTTCACAGAGGTGTCTAGACCATTCCCTGTTCGGTATCCTCTTCAGCTGGTCAGCACCAGGTCTGCTGGGCTGGATGCTGGGTGTCACCTTCAGTGCAGTGCCAAGCGTGGCTTTCCAATGATGTCTCTCTCATCTCCTCTAGCCCTGCTCTGGTGGGAATTGGGAAACGTGAGCAGCCGCTGCAGAGTCTCCAAGGGCTTTTGAACAAAGGTCTGTCACAGAGTCAGGCTCAGTAAAGATGTGGGTAACATCTTTACTGGAAACCTTCATTGCTCAGAAGCTTTCACTGTCTGCTATGATCCTGGGAGCATGAGGAAAACAAGGACAAGCTTTTCTTTAAGAAATATTTCTAAGACATGTGCTCAAAATCCACATATCAGTTTTTTCCTAGCTGGGGGTGTGTGTTGAAAATGTTCACTGGCATATGTGTGTTAATCCCTGTGAGCTGTAATTTCTGTTCTGCAGCATGCAGCCACAGTGTCTCATTTCCCCTTCTCCCCACTCCAGCCCGGAGGCACAGGAAGCCGGTGCTGCTGCTTCTACTGGGATTGCAGCCCGTGTCCTGCCGTTCCTGAGTGGGACCCTTTCTCTTTAACATAAACCTGCTATTGTGCTGGATGCCAAGGCTCCTTCTGATAATACAGGCTTCAGATGCCTGTGAGAAATGTGAGGCAGGATAAACATAGCAACCCAGTGACTTCATCTGCTCAAGGAGCTCTCTGGGCTCTGCTGTGACTCTTCAGTGACATTCATAATTTGCTGTTTGAATTCAGAGGAACTGAAATAAACTATGTGACAAATGATTTTCACCTAAAGAATTACTTCTTACTAACTAACTGTGAAACACTGCTATGTCTCCGTTGGGTAGCTGACATCACATCAGTGTTGCTGACGAGCACAGTTTCTAAAGTGACCTTCTGCATAAGTAGATTTTGGGTTTTTTTGGTTTTTCAGATGCATGTAAATTCAGTGTTCACTTAATTAAACTTTGCCTACTCTAATCAAATGCTGTATCAATGGTCCCTTTACCAAAAGGATTCTTTTTTTAATAACATTGTTTTAGAATTGGCCTGCACTAGTTCACACAAGGATTATGGTGGGTATTATGCAGGAGAACAGACACAATATTTGCCCTCGTTATGTGTAGCTTTAAATATTATAACCTATGGTAGGAATAAAACAGGTTTATTGAAGTGACTGTACTTTTTAATGTAAGGAAGGCGCTCGGCACATGTCAGTTCCTCCTGTCTTCCTGTGAGTGCAGACCAGGAAACCATGTCCCATGAACCTATCAATGTGATTAGTTGCAAGAGCATTAATACCATATCTTCTTGCTGCTATTTCTCAGAAATGTTTGTATCCGCCAGGACATCTTTCTATAAATAGCTTCATTTTCAGTGATAACTCAGGAATTCTGAGACGTACATCTTGCAGCTGTACGTACTAGATGTTGCTCAGTGTGCTAATAGCCCAGAATTCCCAAATGGTGACATTCAAAGCCGATGCAGTCACTGAGGTTGGTGGCAGTCTGCAGTGCCTCCAGGGTCCTCCTTCTGCCATGGACAGTCTAGGCCTCAGAAGCTGCTGTCAGGTGCTGTTCTTTCTTTCAAAAGGCTGGTCATCAATGCATTCAAAGAAAGCATTGGCATCTAGCATACCCTGTGCCAGGAGGAGTTTTGTCCTCAAATTTCACAGGCTTTGACGTGACTCTTTACACAGTAATCATATGAACATTATTATTCTTATCAGTCAGAAAAACTTGCTTCTGACAAAAGCATTGCTTCCTTCACAGAGACCTAGCAGTGCTTCAGAAAATGTGTTTCGTTAGTGGAACTTCACATTTGTGGCAGCAAATACAAATTACTCTGGAGTAAATGTAACCAAAATGAATCCAAGTGTGAAAAGATAATTCAGGCTTTTAGCATGAAAAATGAGCCTTAGAGGAGTCTGACCGTGGAAGTCAAAGGGAATTTAAGAAAGCACTCAGCATCTTGCAGAACTGATCTTCAATTTTAGTCTAAAAAGTCTGAGCTCTGATAGACAGTCTAACTGCCTACGGACACGCTGTCAGAATTTCCTTTTTTAAGCTAAAGAAAAACTAGATAGTTTGAAGAAAACTATCAGAAGTTCATACCATCTAAATTACCCCACTATTCTATTTTCAAATCACGTTGTTTCTAGAAAAACTGACAAGAAACTAAAATTCTTTTTAAATGACCTAAATTAAAACCATACATATTGTAATGGCAACTCCAATGACTTAAGAGATGTAAGATTTTTTTTTCTCGTCTAAACAACCTGTGCAAATTGGACATTAAGAGTGAGACAAAAAAACACACAAGCATAAGTGCAACAAAGGAAAACCCCAGGAGGCATAGAAGAAGAGCAATACTGAACAGAAGAACTATAAAAAAAAGAGGTTGTGAGGAATAAAGAAGAAGAAAGTTGTGTAAGTCACCGGAGACATAACTGTGGAGTCAGGAAAATGTGAACAGAGAAAAGAGAAGCAGAGAAGCAAAGTGAGAGGAAAGTGATTTATAAAAGATGGGGAGGAGTGGAGGATAAAATCTGTTTGGAGGTTCATGAAATACAGTTTTTGCCTGTGCAGAACTCAGCCTGAAATGGTCTTCTATTAAAAAAATGAGAATGGACACTTTTATTTTAGGGGTTCAGAGTCAGAAGGAAGACAAAAAGAGTAACTTACACAGACAGATAACTTATCTGGCCTGCGATTTCATGGTTGACTGAGGGCCTCACACTCAAATCTGGAGATCTTAAGAGTAGGTACATCTGATAGTGGAGAATGCAAATGACTGCAGATTTATGTAATGCATACAAAATACATTTTGCAGCATAAATGAGTGTTGATGGCTCCTGGCCTCATACTAGTATTCATCTGCCTAAGCCTTTCTCTTTTGGAGAGTTACAGGGATTTGTAAATTGATGGTCAACTTCTTACTTGAGATGACCAACATCTTCATCCTGAGAAGATATATCCACATTAGTCACTCCCATCTAATAGCTTTCTCCATCTTTTCACTGCAGTCTGATGAGTTAATGCTGCAACAAGACGACTTAACCCCAAAGTCAGTTTAATCCATTGTTTATAAAAAATATTAAAAATTGTGCTCAGTTACAAGAAAACCAACAGAGGAAGCCCCCATTAACACAGACTCTTACAAATGCTCTCTCTGATGAACACCAAAAAAAAAGGCAAAAAAAGTCCAATTAAAAAGCGCTCTTTGTCTTTTAAAGAAGAAACAGTTACAGCAGAGTGGATAGACTTGATACTAGGAGCTTCTGCTTTGAAGCTCTTACAAATCAAAAACTTTTTTATATCTGTCTACTTTGTCAGATTGGTGTTGGTGACCAGAGTCTGGATTAGAAACCACAGAAATGCTGTTACCCAGCTCCTGTGGTAAGTGATCTAATCTCTGTGCAATTCTAGACGCACAACTCTTGGGAGATGCATTCATGTCTGTGAGGTACTCAGAAAATTGTTTGCATTGCTCAGACAACACCTGGATGGCTGAACTAAGGATCAGTGATTTAATACCATTAAGAGTGAGTAGTAAGCAAGTAGCTACAGATACCAGCTTGGTTTTAGGACAGCCTGCCTTTTTGCCGAATCATCACTGGGAAAAAGATTATCAGCTGACATCATAAAATGAAACCAATTAACATCAGTTGAGAAACTGGGTCTTGTCCTATAACACACATCCACAAAGATTAAATATGCTTTAAAACTCTACTAACCTTAGTTCAGCCTTCTTGGAGTAACCACCTGGCAATGGGATTATGGAAAAAACCCAAACATGTAATTTGTAATGTCTGTGCTAGTTATTTGAATCCTTTTTTCTGATCACTTGCCAAATAATGCTTTTCTAATTTTGCATGAATTCTCTTTCTTGTTATTTTTGGGTTTGTTTGGTTTGGTTTTTTGTTTGTTTGTTTGTTTTGTGGGTGTGGTTTTATTTGTTTTTTTTTTAATTACAGGTATTTCTGATGGGCTAAATTGTACTTCAGACTGAAAGACTGGAAGGTTACTATGGAGAGAAATAGCAGATTCAAGCCTGGGCACTCTTGCAGAAGGAAAATATAGGAATTGAGCTTGACTGAGAAATGCTTTACTCCCATGAAAAGAAAGTTTTCTTCTTATGAATTTAGGCAAAATTATTAAAAGAGATTCCTCTGAAAATAATATGGTTGTTTTAGGCCACAGATGCAATTGCAGTGCTGTTGACTTTCAATGGTCACCCATAGCTCCTTGACACATTCCTTACATGCAAATTTACCTCCTTTAAAATTCTCTGGTTAAATATCTAAATTAAAATCTTAGGACAGTAATTTGAGGATTTTTTTTTAATAGATGCAGCCCACTAGAGTGCTATCAAGCACTAATTCATCATTACTACAAGGTCCTGAAATTACTCCTTTGGCTTATCCACTGAAGACCTGGGATGAGTTGGTGCCAATTTCAGGCAAAAGTCTGGATGCACACATGGTAACATGCAAATTTTAGAAGCCTGGAAACCTCAGTTTTTAAGCTTTGTTCCCAGCACAGTATGTGAGAATAAAATTCAGTATTTTTCTTCAATCAGATTTTAAAAGAAAACGTAGCTTCAAATTCCATGGATGGAGCAAAATACCACACAGCATTAAACATCTGGAAACTCTGGGGACACCCTATTCCTCTGTTTATTGTGCTGAAACTGGGTCACTCATCAGCCAAAAAAAAAAACCCAAACAAAAAAGAAAACAGAAAAGTCGAGAAAGATGAGGATCTTGAACCCAGGTCACTCACTCTTAAAAGAAATGTGCTCTTATGATAGAATAGAAAAGGTGATTAATGTGCTGGTAGGCATTTTTAAAGTAGCTGTCACTGCATGTTGTGAGGGGCTGGATTCACCTGATAAGAGTCAAATGTGCTCTTGTCTGCAGCTGCTGGGTTTTAGGGTGTTCCAGGAGTGTGGATAGATCATGTTTCTGAAGTCTAACGGGGCTTTAGCAGGAGTTACCTACCTGGCTGGGAAAGTCTTGGGCTATTGCTCACTACAAAACTTCAAGCATCATTAAAGGTTTGCAGGACACAAGAAGAACAACTTAGACTTTGGATCACCCCAGAACTCACGCCTTTCCTTCTGTAAATTCATATTCATGGCATGCACTGGGGTTTTCAGTGAATGTTTGGAGTTTTCTGCACAGTCAATATCATAACCAACAAAAACATAACAACTAATCACCTTCAAGTTAAAAACGTTTTGTCTGTCATATTTTATATCACTTAATTGGAATTGCTTTACATATGTAAAGGTGGGGTTTGTGTATAGCATTAATGCTTCCTATAGAACAGAAACTGTGGTATAAAAGGACACTACTTTTAGCTCATATTTGGAGGTTTTACGGTTCATACTCTGGAAAGCCTCACATTATTTGAAAGAACTCCTCTAAAAGTTTTTGTCATTTGTGTTATAATCCACCTGCCCCCATGGAAATTGCTGCCAACCAAGACTGCCCTATGCAAGCTGCTGCCATGGAGACAGCAGTGATATGTTTGGGACTCTTTGCTCTGTGGAATATCTCCAATAAATGGTTTAAAAAAATATGTCTCATTTTGTCTAGTGGGAGGAATCCTAAACACCATTCCCAGGAATGCTGTTGTGATGCCAGTAATCTTGAGTTCAATTAGTAGTTAAAAATCGAGGCATTTCTTTCTCTCCTGAATTCAAATTGTCCTCCAGACCAGAAGGAGTGTTCCTTCTCAGGAAGCTGGGGATGCTGTTTCTATTGATTTCACTTTGCTGTTTTGCCATTCTTAAGTGAGGTCTTAATGATCTTTCACAGATATTTTTGTAGGGTACATCCTACCAATAAAAATTGAATAGTCTAAATTTGGACTCTTGCAAATGACAAAAAAATTAAAACTATTTCTGTCTACTCAGAACAAAACTGTCCTCCTTGTAACTCTGGTTTATCAATTGATTCACGGTGCTCAAAGAAAGTATATGTTGCCAGCAGTTTCTCTGAGACTGTCTGTGTGAAATACCTTGCATTTTTAAAAGAACTTTTGCAACAAAGACCAGAAACCAATCTCTCCCACATTACTGTTGGACATCTTCCATGGCAAAGTTGTATGGAAGGGCTATCAAGGATCTTTCAGCAACTCATGTAGAAAAATCTTCAACTTTACTGTGTCTAAGACAGTTTCAAACTGCCTCTTTAAAACAGGAGTTTCATAAAACCTCTGTAAATGTAATAACAAAGTGAAGGATCTCTGTGCTTGGCAGAAGATGAAACTGCACCTTATATGTTGTTTTGAGGTTTTTAAAAGCTGTGACCTCTTATCTGTTGCTTTCATTACAGTTATGCACTTAAATATATTTACAGTGGAGGTAAGCAGTCTCTCTCACTTGGAACAGAGGTGTCGCACCTGTATAATTGGGAAGAGAAACCAGCTTTGGGTGTCCTCTAGTGAGTGATGTCTCCTACTGTCTCCTGCAGGATATTATCCCCTATCGAGGGGCCACACATTGGCCTGACCTCACCAAATTCCAATCTGATACCTGTGGGCATGTACAAACACTAAAAGACTGAATGCTTTTACATCATTAAAGTTAATGAATGATGATATTTTATGTTTCAGACTCGGCAACTCATTAAATTGTCTTTGAAAATAATATATTATTATTGATTGACAAAGTTATAAGCTATAACGATGTGAGGAATTGTTTAGCTCTACAGCTGGTATTTACTTCCAGATGTAGCCTTCTCTGTCAAGTTATTCCTTTATTAAAATTAAAAAGTCCTTAAACAGTGAAAGAGAGAGAGGGTGTGCATTTTCTTGATGATGACTGGCTCCTGTGCAGACTCTCTACCTCTTAATGTCCTTCACTTTGGGAAGCAAAACCTGATGCATAAATTTGTTGTGGCACTGCGTAAGAGTAAGTAAATCACATTTAAAAGCACAAGAAATTAGCAGTGAGTGCTCTTTAAAAGCAAGGATGGCAAATGTGAAAAACATCATCAAGTGAGCAAACTTGACACGGCTGGGATGGGAAATATTGTCTACAAAGGCCATGTCAGATATTTGTAGGTTTGGGGGCTAGCTTTACTTTCCATGGCTTAACTCCTGTGTATATCCACAGCCACGACATTGTGTTTATTTTCACATTTCAGAATGTGTAAGGATTAGAAAAAATGAATAATAATGTTTGTCTGTCTGGAAAGTGATTGTCTTAGAGTGGTTTTGTGCATTGCTGCTAAGATTCTGCAATTTCTTTAGGGCTGCCCCAAACACTTGTGCAAGGGGGCTGAAGAAGAGAGTGCAAGGAACTTTTGGTAGTGTATTTGTGAGCCCTGCTTTACTTATTTTGCAGCTGAGAACCCTGGTTCTTCGCAGTAAAGGGAAAAGGAGGTAGGTTTAGCACTCCATTTTTCTTGCCTTTAACTGACTTTACAAAGGGAGGTAGATACCTGCCAATGATTCACAAAGAAAACCAGATGGGAGTTCAGTGGGTGGGCAGCAGGATGCATGAGTAACTACCCTGGCATACCCAGAATATGGTAAATTTTACTGTAAATGTGTAGGCCAATGCAGTGTCACATATGACAGGCACCATTGTTTTGTATTGCAGAGAGGTTTTGGTTAAGTGTGAGCTTCCTTCATTTTTGAGAACGCTAAATGAGAAGAGTCATTCTAAATATGCATGAGATGATACAGTGTTTTCAGAAAGGTAGTGGGTACCACCATTCTGTTGGTGAGGGCTCTTATGCCTTTAAAATGGATTCATCCTCATGGACAGACATGGAAAGCAAAAGTGTCCTGATCTCATCAGCATTTCCCACTCACGTTACCTGAATGCAGGATTTTTGGAGTTTGGTTTTACAACCACAGCTTTGCTTGCCTGCACTGACCAGCCAAAGTGGTAGACTTGGGAGAGGTTGCAGTTCTTCACAGGGCATAACTGCATTTCAGAGCTCCTGTGTGACTCGTCGACATCTCATCCATGGACTACAACACTGTGACTGGTTGATGGGCAGTGGTCTCAGCTGTGCACTTCTGCATCTGAAAGTTTTGCACCTACTCCTTGTTATCTCACGTCCCAAGGGTAATGTGGTCCCAACACACTCTGGGGGAAAGCAGTTGCGGTGACAAAGTTTTCCCAAAAATAATTATCTGTGTCTTCCTCCTCAGATAAAAGGACTCCCAGGAGGATCGCTTCATTTGGGATGTCACTCTAGGGTTTGTCTGGCAGTAAACCCACAGTTCCTTCCCTACGGCACTTCTGGTTGGAACAGTAACGTGGTCACAGAAAGGTGTGGACAGACTGCACCACGCTCCTTTGTGAACGAGCCAAAGCAGAAATGAGGCAGGAGTATTGGCAGCAAAAGAATTAAAGGTTGCTGTCGCATGGAAAGCTTTATAGAAGCAATGGTGGCAGGGCTATGAAGACAGCAGCACGGCTTTCGAAAGACAGACATATGGACTACATGGGGCATCCAATGGGTGGCCTTACGAGGGGTCTACAGTTGAGAAAGCAAAGCTTTCCTTTGGATAACTTCAAAACATATATGCTGTTAATTGTGGGGATGTTCAGCCCAGGAAAACCAGACAGGACTGAGAGAAAATCCTAGGAAAAGGATGCAGTGTCAACGTCAGGGGCTCTCGGGACCCCCAGCCCCCTCGGCTTCTACCGACCACTCCCTTCCCGCCAGGGGCCGTGAGTTGCTAGCGTGGGCCCGGCACGCCAGCAGGGCACAGCTCTCTGCAGGGGCTCCTCGCCCCCTCCCACACCCCAAGCGTCAGGTACGGGAACCCGCGGGCCCGCTGCGGGGCGACCGAGGCGTTCGCGACTTGGCGGAGGCCGCGCAGCAGGCGGCAGGGGGCGCCCGGGGGAAGCGCCGGCGAGCGCCCGGCCCCCGCCACGCCCGCGGACGGGCAGGCACCGCCGGCAGGGCCGGAGCTTCGCTCGTAGCCCGGCAGTAAGGAAGGCGGTCTGCCGGGAGGTGATCTCGCCCGTCGTGCCCATGCCTATGGAAGGCATCTTTAACGAAGCGCTGAGCTTGCGGCACGTACCACCGAGAACGAGCGAGTGCTTTTGGGGTGGTCTCTTCCTCCCGGTTCAGGTCTGGCAGACCAGTATAGTCCGTCTGGAGGGAGGCTCGCCCCAGTAGGCACATGGATGTGCTCCCAGTGCCTGTTCTTACCCCCTGGGTAAGAAGGGACAGAGCTGCTTCAGTCATACAGAGCTTCGTCTGGAAGTCCTACCCCAAATTGTTTTCCTCGGAAGGCCGCCCCTCTCCACTGCCTACAGAGATGGCAAGGGGAGACCAGTCTACGTGTCCGGATGGAGGAGGTTTTTAAGGTGATTTATTGTAGACCCCCACCACACACCCATGGAGAAGACACAGCAAGGCAGCATGTGAGCATGTGTCACTGGAGGGGTCCAAGAGCTGCTTTCAGAAATGTTTCTCAAAAGATGCGTGACCAAGGCACTGGAGAACTGGTTTTGATGCACTACAGATGTGATAATCCTCTACATCCCTTTAGCCCTTCTTCTTATAATTCCAATCATTTAATGAATACCTTTTCTTTTTTTTCTCTCTCCCCCCCCCCC